>JASDQU010306273.1:116081-150355 GCA_032191745.1 Picea mariana
AAGAGCATGGAGGGTCATTTGCCGATGATCGATTGTGAGAAACTCTATTGTAAAATCTCTCTGTAATCTTTTTCTTTGCATTAATAAACTGCTCCAAGTGGCTGCGTTGGCTGGGGCCGTGGATGTTTCCCCGTAGGGGTTTTACCACGTGAAATCATCGGTGTGTTGATCTTTGATTTGGTTATGTGAGTAGGTTACTGAAGGTGTTCGTCCTCTGTTGGAATACCTGTGCTGTTGAACATGGTATCAGAGCTTGTTTGAAGACCCGCTCCTGTTGTAGATCGAGATCGTGAAGCCGAGTTGCCTCATCTCCATTTTCTGGCATTTCTGTACATTTCTAGGCTGAAAGGACTGTTCCATTACGTCCGGAGCACGCTTTTCATTCAGGAACACTTTTCGTTTCACTCGAAAAGGTTTCCGTTTGCCCAAGATACGGCCATTACAGTCAGAATCCGGAGGTATAAAGTCTGAATACGCATTTTTTTTGCAAAGTTTTGATTTTATTTCGGTTTTTTTTTTTTNATAGGAAAAGGTGCATCTTCCGGGTAAGCTAACCGAGATCTAACCCTTGTTGTCATCGAGAAGCGAAATTTTTTTCTTGTGTAAAAAGAGTTTTTTTGGAGCACGCTCTCCAAGGCCGTCTTCAACAACAACAACAACAACAACAACAACAACACCCCCAATCCTCCTTCTGAACGTTACAATATGTTTTGCTAGACTAGTTGGTTAAAACTTGCATTCAATGGAAGGAGAGAGGCACAGCCCTCTCGTTTTTCAAAATTTGAAAATTGTATTAAATGATTGTAAGGTTGGTAGAGCCAAAATCCATGCATGTATGCAGGCTTTAGATAAAGGTTGCCTTAAATAGTTGTAAGACTAAGATCTAGATCCGATTTAGACTAGACAACCATTTAATGAAATTGAATGTAAATTAATGAGAGTTGGTGAGGATGGAGGGAAGATCTCGAGGAGCCCCTCTTTGTAAAAATATCCTCTTTGTATCTGGATTTAGTTGGGAGAGGGAAGAATAGAGAGAATAGGGAGAAGAGATGAGATTCAAGACTCTGTTGCAGTCCGAGCTCACATTGTAAAGAGGCATCTCATGTTAATACAATCAAAGCAGTTTTTCCTGCATGTTATTCTGTATATGTTGATAAATGTCTTTATGTGTTTATGATATTCTGTAGACGTATGTTAAGTTCCATCTGCAGGGATAGATAGATTTCCCTATCTGTGAGTTCTTTGATTTCAGATTTGGGTTATTTGTGGCTTCATGCAAGAGGTTGCATGACATAATACTACGGGTTCTGTAAGCCAGTGCAAGGAGTGCACTTCTAAACTCTACTGAATTTCAGACACAAATGTGCTAGGGGGGCGCACCAGTTGAAGTCATTGACTCAAGCAGGAATCCTCAAGGTTGCTAAATACCTTGAAGGTAATAATGTGTAGAGGAAGGCACAGAGATAACAGAATCACTGAAGGCTCTATGGAAACTCTGTCAGGAGGGCATTGAGTACGTGCATAGAGTGCACAAAATAACTCTATTTCGAGTTTTGAGGAAAGGGAAGTGTCAAAGAAAAGACACTCACAGAGTTACTGCATACTCTGTAGGCTCTGCAAGGTGTGCATCGAGCAGAAGAATGTCAAGCGGGTGTAGAGAGTTTTCTTTCCAAGAAAACTTCTTGGATCTGAGTTTAGTGAAATACTCAGTAGCACAAGGAGTGTGCGAGGGTGGACTTATTCTAAGTCCCAAAGCTCAGGAGGAACAGTGCCTTTGTACAGACAGAAATAGAAGAAAGGCGTAGAAGGTCGAGAAACTCTTTGAGGTTTCACAGTCAACAAAACTCAGGAGTTTGGTATTTCGACATTTTGGAGTTCAGGGTCTAGAACAGCAAGTGATTTTGGGAGTCACTGCATCGTGAACTTTCAGTTCACGAAACTCCGAAAAGGCTAGGGCCATTGGATTGAGGGAGGCCTATAGCCATCAAATCATTTCGGCATTTCGGAGTTCATAGTTTGGAGCGGCAAAGGATTTTGGATTCGCCGCATTGCGAACTCCCGGTGTGCGAAATTGTGCCAGCCGTCGGATCTAGAGCGCGGTGGCCTGAGAGCCACTGGATCATAGATACGTGCACAGGAGGAGTGCACATAGGAGGTGGACATAAGATCAGATCGTGACCGACATATCTCGTGTAAAGGACCGATAGCCATCGGATCTGAAAAGAGGAGAACAAGGTTTAACCCTCGCAGAAGCAAAGGAGAGGACTCGTCGAAGTCCCAAAAGAATCAAAACTATCCATCTCGGAGGATGCGTGTCAAGATATCCACATTTTGAGGATTCGGACACTAGGATACTGAGAGTGAAGAGTCTCCATAAATCGCAAAAGGAGAAATTGCAAAAGGACCAGGACCGTCCACAGAAGGACACATGGAAGGTGGTCAAGGGTTCGGGAAAAGGCTTGAAAGAGTTCGGTTCCAGGAGGACTGGGCCATTAATCTCTCAGAGGGAGAGACTTTGGCATTTCAGGAACTGGGGGTTTGAAAAATAGAGAACAGGGGGAACACTTGTATTGTGGTTTATCGAAACGCGAAAGCTGGTAGTGCTTGGTCGTGGACCATCATTTCGAAATTTCGGAACCCGGTTGTTCGAGAGGCCAGGAGTCGGGAGATGTGGAGTCCTGACTCGGGAAGTCGCGAAATCCCGAAAGAAGAAAACACCAGAATAGCACGAGTCGAGTCGTTAAGCCCTTTTCATCATTTCAGCAACCCGGAGTACAAGAGCGAAGGAGTCGTGAGACAGGGAGTCCCGACTTATGGAATCACGAAATCGTGAATTCAAAAATCCCAAAAAGAAGACGTGGTCACTGGTAGATTTCGGCATTCTGGGGTCTAGGAGTTCAAAGGACCAAGAACAGTCTGCATCCGAAATCCCGAGAAGCGAACCATAGTCACGGGTTTTGGCGTTTCGTCAAACGGGAGTTGGAGGGACAAGGAGCCTGGGAGAGATTGCATGTAGACGTCCCGAAACCCCGAAACATGAAAGGTGTGTTGGTTCAGAACATATTAGAGTGCCAAAAGTTGAGTGCGTGCATAGGTTTTCTCAACGCCCGTGCTAGAGGAAAAAGGGACCTGTGGATTTGTTCAAAGGGTTCCAACAGGAGCCCGAAGAGCCATTTCGGCTCAAAAATTGGAACGATCCAGAGACCGGGAGGTTAGTGGACCCTGCAGAGGTAGGGGGTCTGCACCAATTTTGTTGAGGAGTATAGGTAGTGGTTTTATGCCTGTCGATCCCTAATTCCTTGCAATAATTCTCAAACTCCATTGACGTAAATTCACCACCATTATTAGTTCTTTAACATTTAATGGATCTACCAATGCTCTTTTCCACTAAAGCTCTAAATTTATTGAAAACTGTAAATACATCAGCCTTACTCTTTAACATATAGATCCACACCTTCCTAGAGAAATCATCTATAAAAGTTACAAAATATGATGATCCTCCATATGAAATAGTAGGGGATGGTCCCCAAACATCAGAATGGATATAGTCTAGGATTCCTTCACTCGTGCTTCTTCTGGCTTTAAATCTCTGTCTATTCTATTTTCCATAAATACAGTTCTTGCAAAAATCTAACTTTAAAGACTTTAGACTAGGAAGTAACTTGTGATCATTTAATACATTTAATCCTTGTTCTCTCATATGACCCAGCCGTTGATGCCACAATCGAACAGGATCACTATCATTCTCAGATACCATTGTCGCATTATCCGAGTTATTCCTTCCTTCCAACATAAATAGGTTACCAACCTTGTTTGCTTTCATAACTAGTAGAATTCCTTTGTAGACCTTCATAACTCCACCTTGAATAATAGTCTTGTAACCTCCTATGTCTAAGACTCCTAAAGATATTAGGTTCTTCCTAAGATCAGGTACATGTCTTACATCAATTAATATTTTAATAGTTCCATCAAACATCTTAATTTGAATGCTACCAATTCCCACAACTTTAGATGAAATATCATTTCCCATGTAAACTACTCCATCATCAATAGATGGGTAAGTAATAAACTAGTGTCTATGAAGACACATGTGGTTTGAAGCACCAGAATCTAATAACCAATTTTGATCATAATGTGAACCAGTACTAATTGATAAATCTTCATCAACTATACTAAAACCTGTTGTTGAATCTGTTTCAGTTGTGTTTGCTTCTTTCGTCTCTTTTGGAGGGTCTTCTTTGGAGGCTTGTTGTCACTTCCAATAGTCCTTCTTCATATTTCCATATTTGCCACAAAACCAACACTTGAGCTTGCTCTTTCTTCCCTTTGACTTTGATTGAGAGAGATCCCTCTGACCCTATCCTCTTTCTTTAGGTCTTCCTCTGATCACCATCACCTCAGATGTAGAGGTTTCTAGATTGGATTTCTTCCTTGTTTCCTCAGACAGTAAATCTCCAATAGTATCATCAAACTCAATACTTTCTGTTGAACTGAAACTAATAGAGGTAACAGAATGATCCCATGATGTGGGCAAAGAACACAATAATGTAATTGCCTTATCTTCGGATTCAAATTTCACTCCCATGCTAGTCAACTGGACTAAAAGAGTATTGAAAGTATTTAAATGATCAACAATTTTCGTACCTTCCTTCATGCGCAAGCTGTACAATTGTCTTTTCAGAAATATCTATTTTGTCAAGGATTTCCTCATGTGCAGGCTTTCCAAATATGACCACAAACCGGATGTTGTCTTCTCTGTAACAATGTTGTTCTCCAAACACAGACGTATCGCACTCAGTGCTCTCGCATCCATCTCATCCCAATCATCGTCTGTTATGGATGTGGGTTGTTTTTCTTTTCCCAAAAGCGCCTTCACCACAATTTGTTGCATGAGCAGATCGTGCATCTTAACCTTCCAGATCTCAAAATTTTTCTTCGCATTAAATTTCTCAATTTCAAACTTAACACTCTGCATCTTTTTCATTAGAGGAAACATAAAAACAAACACCATTACTTGTAATATCCAAGGCCCTTTCAAAAAAGATGTGAAGGAATGATTGGTAAAAAGTACGTTAAAAAAAAGTTACCTCAAATATATTATATGAAGCATCCACCCTTTAATATAATATCATATAATACAAATCAACCTTTTCATAAGTCATCCACCTTTTAATATAAGTCCTTTTAATTCCTTAAACTTTTCATAAATTAGTTTCACTCCAAAAAAACAAAAACAATTAAGGAGATAGGATAGTCGTTTCAATCCATAAACCATGAATTAGTTTCACAAAAAAATTTAAGGAGATCGACGCTCCCATCCTATGGTCATTTAAGGAGATGAGCGCTCCCATCCAACAGTTAGAGGAGCGTTGGTTTTGAAAATTTAGAGTGCCTGAAGGACACTACCAAAACGGCGCTCCCCTAGAGAAGGAACCTAAGCGTTGATGCAAAAAATGTCAGCGCTCCCACAAACAAATGAAATATTTCCCCTTCAATAGGTGTGCCTCAGCATGCTAATGTAAAACTGGAGCTCCTTCACCCTGCTCGGTCCGTGCGCACTAGTCTCTCGTCTATGCTTTATGTTCACGCAACAATGTTTTTTTTTTTCCACAGTCAAAACGCTTTCTCTGAGCTCTGATACCATTTGTTGTAAATTTGCCAATGCGGAAACACAAATTAACATAAGATAATCAATAAGAATGCAGACAAGAAACATAGAAATTTACATGGTTCACCCAAACATTGGGCTAGGTCCATCAAGAATAGGTATTGGTTGTCTTATTATTCAGCTAATAAAGATTACAGGAAGCTCACACTCCTCACTTACACAGCCTCTGTGGGCATACATCAATTTATAGAAATATACATTAGAAACTGATTATTAAATGTAAACTCATCCATACTCTAACTTGATCTTATTGGTTACAACCAATACTGGATTATAGGATCTAGAATCCTATTCATGGAAGAATTATTTATCACCGTTTCCAACAAAAACTTACAAGCAAACAAAAACCAGATTGAATTTACTTAATCTCCAAATGCCCTTATTCAAACCCAAACTCTGGGACACCAATATATTTTATCCATAAAAAATATCTTTTATCCATACCAAACCCAAACGCTCGAAGACCAATATATTTTATCCAAAAAGGTCAGGTCTTAATTCTATAATCAACTCATTCCCTCATAAAAAAAGATGAATGGGTTATATACTTTTACACTCCACTACGCAAGTGATGGTTTCTTTATGTAATCAGCTCGCTCTATCACTATTCATCAAAAAGATCAGTGGGTTATATACTTTTATAAAATCCACTTACGACGTCTTCCTTTTAAAAAAAATGCATAATGGAAGTTTTTTTATGGTATCGCACCTTAAAAAAACCTGTGATTTGATTGCTATTTAGAAAATACCGATCCACATGGCACCAAATTTTACAGTGAATACTTTGTAAATAAACCCCTATCATAACCAAAAGAAAAGAACATGCTAAAAATTTAAGTTTGGTCATTGTTGTCTTCACTATCATTCTCCATACCAGTCACTGGTTTATTTGGATCAAATGGCCGACGTGGGACTCCATGAGAAGAAGCAGTCTTGAAAATGCCAGTTTACATGGCCACAAAATACCATATTATTAATATATTAATAATGTGAAATTTCAGTATAGTCTTGAAAATACCAGTTTACATGGCCACAAAATTTTAATATGAAGACCTTATACAATAAACCCCCATATCAAAACACAAAAAATGAGCATGCTAAAAATTTAAGTTTGGTTGTTCATGTCTTCACAATCATTATCCATATCAGTGGCTAGTTCATTAGGATCAAATGGTTGAGGAGGGCCTTTTGGAGAAAATTCGAGTGTGAATTGGTGCTCGAATTGGTGATTGTTGTGGTTCCATTTTTTTGGTCCAACATGAATATTAAACCCTTCATTAATGTTCCTACGATAAATATTTCTTCTATTTTTTTTAAAATGATATATCAATTCCAAGCATAAACAAAACCAGTGAATGTATACATCTTGGATCTAAATAATATTTTCATTTATGGAGAACTATAAACTGGAGTGCACCAGGAAGGGATTTGTCACCAGTGGTTCACATTGTTTCAATTCGATATATTATATTATCATATTTGAATTAAAAAACCATATTATATTATTTGATGAGCTTTGGACTCAAGATCCGTCGTTTATCTTCCCTTCAGATGATCAGAAACTATTTATTTATTTAAATCATTTCTAAGTGGATTACATAGTATAATGAAAAAAAAATGTAAGGTGTGTGGAGTAGTGGGTAGAGGAAACTGATGCACCATCCTACCACAACGCACCATCCTTTCGGACACCTACCATTCTAGCTAAATGGAGCTATAAGCACAATCAATTGCTAATCTCATAACATTTCAATCAGTGGTCACTATGTAAATTTTTAATTATATTAAGTAAATGTAAAAAAGTAAACACATAAACATAGATGAGGAAGTTAATTTATCAAAATCCCATCCATTGATTAGATACTAAGAAGAAGAATATGTCAGCATCTTCCATTATCGACCATAAAATTGCAATTCATGATTAAAAGGTTGATTAATCCATAAATACAAAAAAATTGCAATCTTTTTCAAAATGAAATATATTTACAAATTTAAAGTGTTTCTTAAAGATTAGATATATTTACAATTCAACTGCATTAAAATTAAATTACTATTATATTCAAATTTTATTATTATTATTATTATTATTATTATTATTATTATTATTATTATTAAATAAACCCTAATACAAATATGCATTACTTTAATGTGACCATAATATTAACTTCAATAATCCTAAAAACCCAAACCCTAATAACCATTAACCTAAATATATTATTAATATATTATTGTTTACATGATTAATGATTAATATTAATTAATAATTATTGTGAAAATGATATGTATGTATAATATTCATACATATCCTTAAAATACCTCTTTTATAATATAGTCCATTATGTATAATAATAATAACTAATAATCTAGTTAATTATTATTATTAATAATATATATTATAACAATAAAGTATTAATAATATTTTATTAATAAAGTATTAATAATACTTTATTGATGATGATGATGATTAATGTTCATAAGACCTAATTAGTCTATAGGATTTTAAGAGGATAAGTTATTACTTAAGATTCTTTAGAATTTTGTTTCTATGCTCGGAAAGCATTGAGACAAGCTTTCCAAGATCACCATACTTTTGTTGAGTTAAGAGGTTAGAAAGGTTGGTAGTGTAACAAATATTTTGAAAATACGATTTAATATGGGTATAGTTAGGACAATCTAAGAGAAAGTGTTTTTCATCTTCAACCTTCTTAGTGTCTTCTTAGTGTCACAAATGTGACACACTCTTTCATCCCATGGCATTTTAGGAATTGTCCAACTCCCAGTTTCACTATGGAGGTCGTGAGAATTTGTTCTTATCTTAGCAATGTTTATTTTTTTTCTTTACACTTGGCAAAACAAATAGATAATTTTGATCTTCTAGAATAGGTTTGATTACATCCTTATAATACCTTAATTTTCTCTTTTCCTCTAACTTTTTATGACACCACATTTTCTCCTTAAATTTCATTTGTCTTTTTTTTTTAATAGTATCTTTATTTGCAAAATGGTGTCTTCCATGATTCCCCAATAGTTTAGCCAAGACATTATTAATACTTTATTAATAAAGTATTATTATATATTAAGGTGGTTATTAATAAAGTATTATTAATAACCATTTATATTAATAATAACAATATTAATTATTAAGCCCCAGATGGGGTGACACGACATGAAGGGTCATTGACACCTGGGCAATCACTAAATGTGGGCCTAAATGCGGATGGAAGCCACCCACGCTCTAGCATTTACAGTGGGAGCAGGCCATCGCAGAGTTTACTTGACGGCGAGGCTCCCTCGAGCGGTAATTCATTGCCCCTGCGAGTTCAGTCCGATCACTTCAATGGAGGATTTGGAAGGACAGATTGTAATGAAGGTTAGTTATGAGCTACTTTTCGAGCCGGGGAGGGGAGAATTAACTATGTCATTTGTTTACCAATCCTTCACTCCTGCTATGCGCTTTAGTGAGGGCTCTTTGTTCGCTGGAAATACTTGTATGCGCAGAGCAGTTTGGGTTTCGCCCTTGCTGTTGCTCTGGTCCAAGACGTTCAGACTTGCGCTGTATTGCTCTGGTCCAGACTATTCAGTCTTGCGCTGTGGTGTCGGCACACACGACCCGGTTTCAATGGTTCGCGAGCGCGCCAGGTCCCAGAGGGGCTCGGCTTGGGAAGCTCACAGAGCGCAATGCCAAAGAAAGAAGCAGCTGGAGCGAGCTCTGACTATGGCATCCTCAATTCTTCGCAGAAGGGCTCGGGTAGAACGGCGACGGCTGCTCGAATCCATTGTTGAGAGGAAAGCTGGCTGCAGCAGAGATGGCTTTAACTCCAGCTTGAGTACCGCGAGGGACGGCGAGCAGGAGAATGATTGGCCCTCCTGCATAGTCGAGGAGGACCCGTCCATAGGCGATTTGCCAAGTATGGAGTTACCCTGTGACATGAATTGCCCGGTTCGAACAATGACCAGAGTTGATGATGTTCCAGGATGTCTCGTTGAAGAAATTCCCTGGCCTCCGCCTCAAGCTGAGGTGCCACTGGACAATGAGACCCGAGCGGAGCAGGGAATGGGAGAGGCAGGCTTGCAGGAGGACTCGGATCCGAGGAATGCTCCTCGTAGTGGATCGGGTGGCGATTTGCATGGTTTTCATCTGAGTGACGAACACCTAGCATTGGTCTACGAGCTTCGTAGTCACCTGGTGGACACGGATTTCAGGATGCTCCTTATGCACCAGCGTTTGGACATTCTCCTAGGCGCACTTTCTGGGGTTCCAACTCAGCGCAAATGTCCCCTGTGCATGCAGGAGTTCGTCATTCCAGCGAGGCACAACTGGCAGATGGATGAAGATGACAGCGCAAAGGTTATTTAAGTTTTACTACTTCCTGACTTTTGCTTATGGTTTCATGTTTCTTGCACTCTTGGACCATTTCCACCTGTCCTGGTTTCCTCCGGGCAGGACAGGTGCCTAACATCTATATGTTTTTATTTGCTAAAACTGCTATTAGCCCCTCAGATACTGGTTTCCGGATACCAGCAGTATTCTTTGGTGGTTTAAAGCCATGACTCTGTACTTTTGTCTAAAGTTCTGTGATTATATAATATAGAAGGTCCTACTCCCTTTTTTTACTCAAAAAAAAAAAACAATATTAATTATTATAGTTTATTAATAAATTAATATTATTAATGACTGATATTACATTAACTCTCAATATTAATAATATAAATATTAACCAATTTGTATTGTAATAATGTATTATTAATAATATTAAATCTAATTTTAATAAGAATAATTTTAATTTTTATCTTACTCTAATTTTAATTTTAATAAATATCAACATTGATCATAATTATTAATTTTTAAATTTTAAAGGGTAGAAAATGACACTATCAACTTCAATTTCAATAATTTCTTAAAAGATGATCACATAAAATGAAAACCAAACTTACCAGCCAAAAGTTTGTGAACACTTTACTTGAATAAGGATTATGTCAAAAGAAGATTATCGTTTGTAAATAATTAATTATAGATTATTAGGCACTATTGTATATCATAAATTAAAATTATGGAAAATGTTATTATCTATAAAAAAAAATTAAATATTTAATTTATACACATATTTTCACATTGTTTTAGTAAACGCAATAATAAAAACATTAACATGACCCAAGGTTTATGTGCAATGACATTTATTTTTTTAATAAAAATAAGTATCACCATAGGTTAATAAGTATTTAACATTTACTCTTTAAATGTAATATATTTTTTCTATTTAACACAATCACAAACATTAACTTAGACTAAATAAGTATTTATCAACCTAGATTAAATAAGTATTTAACATTTAATCTTTAATTAGAATATGTTTTTTCCATTTAACGCAATCACAACCATCAACTTAAACTAAGTGTTTTAGTTAAAATTTATTTTTTAATAAGAATAAATATCAATAATAACTTTAAGCTTTAAGGTATGTATGTATTTTTAGTCATATCATTTATTAATTAATAGAATGATTTTTTAATTACATCACCACCAACCAAAAGTATCAACACAAGTAGTTCTTTGGATAACCTTATTTTTAAATAAGAATATCATTACATGACACTGATATAAATAACATTATGATACCAAAATACATTATTACCATGAATGGCACGATAGGCTGGTAAAATGGGTTGCATAAATAATTAATAATACAAATTTTAAATAACATTACCTTCAGAGTGATATGAATAACCTTGCAGTGATACCAAATACATTATTACGGTGAACGACATGATAAGAAGGTAAAATGAAAGACATGATAAGTTGGTAAAATGAGCTGCATGCATAAGGCGAAGTGGCAGCATCAAGTTTGGAAGTAAATGAGTTGGAAACATTGTTAGTGGACAAGTGATCAAGTTAATGTATTTTAATGTATTAATTATGTACCGCTGATAGTGCTAATATGAGAGATGTGTGAAGTTATTAAAAAGCGTTCCCAATATTAAATGAAATGATATTTATCTAGAAAACTATAATATAGAGGAATTAAAGCAATGGTAACTAGATTGATAATTAGGGTTTGGAATTAAAGAGAAAAACTAAGAACTCTTAGTATTAAAGCTTCGGTGGGAATTAAAAGCACTTGTTGGTTACTTTTTGGAGGAACTAAATGGAATGAAGCGAGGTGGAGAGCCAACGCGGCTAGGGTATAAACCCTAGCCGCCTTTGATTTGGATTTTCGTCTGCAGGGGCTTGGATCCGTCTGGAGCAGCCGATCAAAGTGTCCCTTCTGCAATTTGCACGTCAGAGCATCCCTCCTGCGAGTTGCAGTGGTCAGAGCATCCCTCCTGTGATCTGCATGCATTTTTGAGCAGCGGTTGTGCCTCTGCGATTTTCTTGTTTGTTGGTGGCCGTCGCCTTGCTACGATGGCCCCAAAACCGATTGCCAAGATGGAAGAATATCCTCTAGAAGCATTCAAAGCATTAGTCCGCTCGGCAGGACCTAAATCTACGCCTTCTATCTCATCTCAGTTTGTTAAGAAGATGGAGGAGATCCCTTCGCTGGAGCTATCTCTAGAGGAGCCTTGCAATCTTGCCCTCCTTCTAACAGAAAATGCCCTCATCGGTAAGTTTACGGGGTTATGGCCCAGCCCCAAAACGATCTAGGCATGGATGGATGATCGCTGGAAGTCACTGATATAGGGAGAAGTCTCTTTGTGCGCAGTAGGCAGGGGTTTTTTTGTCTTCAGTTTCTCAGGGACAGAGGATCGGGATCTAGTCTTCAGATCTGGACCCTATTTCATGGGGGCGAGAGGGCTGTTCTTAGCCCCCTGGACTCTTGACTTCAATCCCGGAGCCGAAATCACCGCAGCCCCTGTTTGGGTTAGACTGCATCATCTTTCCTTGCATCTTTGGGGAAAAAGATCTCTCGAAGACATTGGAAATAAGCTTGGGCGTTTCCTGGATAGTGTGGAGCCAAAAGGGGATCAGTTTACCTGCGCTCGAATTTGTGTTGAGGTTAACCTCAAGAAAGGCCTTCTGGAAGCCATTAAGCTCTCCCTGGGGGAATGGTTCCATATCCAAGAGCTGGACTATGAGGAAATTCCTTTTAAGTGCCTCCGGTGCCATGCTTACGGTCATTTCGCAAAAAGCTGCCCCAAAGCCTCTGGGGAGCCGGGACCAGTCAAAGAAAATGATTTTCAGCCCGTTTCTAACAGACGAAGGCAGCCAAGGCGAAAGGATCCACTACCCCAGACTTCGAAGGCCACTGATTCAGCAGAGGCAACTCTAGAAAATAAAAACAGCTTTGAAGCGTTGAAGGAAGATGAAGCCCTAGATCCAAAAACAACAGCAGTTAAGGGAAATCCCCCGGCAGACGAAAGCTTTTTGAATACCATCCCTCCAGAGTTAGTAGCAGCGAGATAAATTCGAGACTCAGATCCAGAACCCCCTGCCCCTGCAGGTCTAGTTGTTGCAACCCCTTCTAGCGGCTCTGTGGAAACTTATGACACTGAAGACATTTCAGTTTCGTCTCCACCCCTAACCCGATGGAGAAAGACCAACAAAGCACGCAGAGAAAAGGAGGCTGCCTCCAACATTTCTTTAGGTTCTCAGAAAAAGCTGGATCCCTTTTTGAAGGGGAAAGTCTCATCCTCCAAGGTTTAATGCTTTTCTTCTGTCTCCTATTGTGCTCACAGTTTGTGAGAATTTACTCATGTATGCATTTTTTGTCATTTTCTCGAATTAGCTCAAGAAGTAACTGGGATTGGACTCCCAAGAAGGTTGGCAGCACTGTTAGAGGTCACCAGCCTTCTTCAGCTTTGTAACTTTCTGATTTTGGTTTTCCAGGAAGCCGCTTAATACAGTCTAACCGTTCTTGTAAAAAAAAAAAATTGCGGTGGGAATTAAACTATTTTAAAACAGAGTTGGGAATTAGGGTTTTCAGTTTACAGCGTAGAGAATTAGGGTTCTTAGTTTATAGTGTAGATAATTAAGGTTCTTATGGAGTTTTAGATTCGCAGAGCTCAACTGCGGCACCTCAAAATTCAAAATTCATCTGGTGAAATGGTTTGATCCTCATGCTGACATAATATCATTGTATTCATAAACATTAATCCCACTAAGCCCAAAATGTAAACACTCCCAACAAAGTTACACTTGGAAATAATGGAGAAAGCGCCAGTTGTATGCACCAGTTATAAGCTTCAGTTGTGAGAGTCAGTTGTAGGTGTGTTAAGAGTTAGTTCTTAGTTAAGAGTCTAGTTGTATTTGGTTTGCATGTAACCGACTCGGTCGAGTCTTTCCCTATATAAGGATGTAATCCGTCTTCATTGAATAATACAAAAGTAAGTGTAGCCTCACCATGTGTTTGTTTCACATATTTTATCTTGGTATCAGAGCCACGGGGAGAGGGCATGGATAGTGTGAGTTCTATGAGAGATGTGTGATTTCTTGATCCGTGAAGATCCGCGTGGGTTCAAGTTGCATGGAAAAGGAGGTTCCGATGAGTTGCATGGAAAAGGGGGTTACGGTCAGCGTCAAGACTGCTACATGAGTTTTTGAAGAGAAGAGTTTTTTTTTGTGGAGGTAGTTTGCATGCTAAGCTTGTCCCTTCTCTAATAGAGTGTGGTGGCATAGTACTGGCCTCCGTATCAAATACTGAAATTTATGCAGTCACGCTGAAGCTACAGTGCGAAAATATTCCCGCAGCCGGAGTGCTCTAGAGGTGTGTGGTAAAGAGTGGTCGTGTGGTAAAGAAAATAGTGAGCAAATTGAGAATCTTGAGGAATCTCGGTCAGATATTGATTGCGTTCAAATCCGCGTGTGAAATGGTCAAGGGCATTTTGCGGTGAAATCCATTTTCACTTCGTGGTTATGATTAAGTGTTCGACATTCCCCCTTAACCTCTGTTCTTTATTTTAGTGAAGATTTGTTGTTGGTGTGGGATTAAAAGAACCAAGATTCTAGTGTGCATCGGTAGCGCACTTGTGAGGGAAATCGAGGGAAATCTGTCCAGAGCATGAGATGGTTGCTCACCATCTTTGATAGACATAGATTTTTTTTCGTATTTGGGATGAATCTATGAGAGCTGGGATTAGTGCATGCCACGTTTTCATATCGTGAAGGTTCATGTCTTATTGACTTTCTTATTAAAAGTGGATATGTTTTATTGAGTGAAGCGTGAGGTGAAAAGGGAGTTATTCATTTTTTATTATTATTAAAGATGGATGTGTGAAGTTATAAATTCTTTTATTAAAGTGGAATTTATTTTCAAGTTTTAATAGTGAACTTTTATTCAAAGTGGATAATTTTGAAGTATAAGTGGATATTAAAGTTTATTCAAGAGAATATTATTTGTGAGATTTTGTGTGTGAAAGTTCAGAGCTGAGATTGAGTTGGATCAGTGGATCCGAAGGTAGAGCGACGAACTGCTCAACACATGAGACATTTCAACAAAAAGTTGCATATTCTTGGTGATAGAAAGATCCATTAGCAGAGATGGTGAATCCTCTGGCAGAGACCTACCTAATGCTAAATCCTCTGGTAAAGACCTACCTCAACGAAGCCAACAAGTTAGATGGCTTGAACTTCATTAACTGGAAATTCAAGATGCAAACGCTCATGGAAGGTTATGGTGTCTGGAACATTACGAAGGGAACTGAACTGAAACCTGATGCGGCTGCAGGTGGGACAACAGCAAAGATCCAAGATTGGGAGAAGCGCGAAAACAAAGAAAAAGTATTGTTGCGCATGTCAGTTAAAGATAGCATAATTCCACATATTAGAGAAGCTACAACTTCTGTTGCAACATGGACAACTCTTAAAGCATTGTATGAAACTAACAACACAAATCGCATTTTTTTCCTGAAAACTAAATTGCTAGGCATTAAGATGGATGGAAATGAATCTATTAGTTCATTTTTGGGTCGTATTAAAGAGGTGAAAGACAAGCTAGCAAATATAGGGGAAACTGTTTCCAACACTGATCTGGTCACTATTACCTTAAATGGTATGCTAGAAGATTATCATATATTCATAACAGTTCTTGCAGCAAGGGAGAAACCTCCTACGTTTGAAGAATTGACAGCTATTTTGCTGCAAGAGGAAGAGAGGAATGGGAATCTGAAGCCTTAGAGTAAATATTTGGCACTGTGGTCAAATAATAGATCTGCGAGAGGGAGATCAAGAGTAAGAGGCAAAGGAGATAGCTCATGGCAGAGAGGCAGTTCATCACAGAGAAGACAATCTCTAAAGCAAGGTATGCAATCTGACATGAATGAGTCTACAAGTTGTTTTTATTGTGGTTGACCTGGACATATGGTTAAAGACTGTCATAAGAAGAAAAGTGATGAGGCTAGGAATAAACCTAGAACACATTCAGGTCATTATGCAGAAAAATATTCAAATCAAGATCTCAGATTATTTATTGCTAGTGATTATATTGATAAACCCTAGAATTTTGACTAACTGGATCTTAGGCTGTTTGTGTCTAACGCTTCTTTATCTGCTGAAACGGATGATTCGGATGCCTGGTTTGTGGATTCTGGAGCATCAGTACATATGATTCGTAATAAAAATTGGTATTCTAATTTTAAAGAAACACAGAATGGTGCCAGCATATATCTTGGAGATGACCGCGCTCATCAAATCAAGGGATATGGAGACAATCTTGTGACATTGCCTAATAGTATTGTTTGTCACATTCGCAATGTGGTGTATGCACCAGGAATAAAGAAAAATTTGATCTATGTGTCGACCATTACAGATCAGAACTTGAAGGTTGAATTCTTCAAGAATTATTGCATAGTGAAGGATCTGTTGGACCACTTCCAAACTGTTGCAATGAGAGTCAGAGGAGGAGGTCTATACAAACTTGATGTTACCAGCAAAGCACATCATGCACTGACTTCTTCAACTATGCCAACAGAGATTCTTTGGCATCAAAGGTATGGACACATCAATCATCTTGATTTATTATTATTACAAAAAAAGAATATGGATGAAGGACTTCCCATGTTAAAGAATGAGAAGGTTGCTTGTGATGGATGTGCATTAGGAAAGATGCACAGAGATGAATTCCCTCTAATCCTGATAAGAAAAAGAGAGATGTGTTAGATCTTGTGCATACTAATGTTTGTGGGCCTATGCAGACGAGGTCTTTAGGAGGTGCATTTTACTTTCTGTTATTTATTGATGATTGCATGAGATACACATGGGTTTACTTCCTTAGATGAAAAAGTGATGTTTTTGAGTACTTTAAAGAATTCAGTACCACGGTGGAAAAGCAGACAGGAAAATCCATCAAAATCCTTCGTTCAAATCAAGGGGGAGAGTATAAATTAGGGGACTTCAACAAATATTGCAAATATAATGGAATAGTACAACAGTTTATAATACCTCACACTCTACAGCAAAACGGAGTCGCTAAAAGGAAAAATAGAACTCTGGTAGAGTGTTCATGCAGTATGATGAAAGGTAAGAATCTCTCAAATGCATTTTGGGCTGAAGCCATAAATACTGCAGTTTATTTAAAGAATAGAAGTCCAACAAGGTGTCTTGATAATGTTACTCCTTTAGAAGCCTTGTATGGTTCCAAACCTGCAGTTAATAATTTGAAAGTATTTGGGTGTAAGGATTTTGCTCATATTCCAAAGGAGAATAGGAGGAAATTGGATGTTAAAGCCATTAAATGTATTTTCATTGGGTATTGTTTTGAATTTAAAGCATACAAACTGTTTGATCCTACTACTCACAAAGTATTTGGAAGTAGAGATGTACTTTTCCATGAGTAAGAAGCAGGAAATCATGATGACAACAGTCATGAGGAATGGCAAAGACTTCTTGATGAAGGAATTAAAGAAGAGTAACAGCAACAGCAGCCCACATAGTAGCAGCCATCCCCGCAGCGACAGCAGCCGCGGTAGCAAGAAGGACTCAGTGATATGGACAATTCAAGCAATCACAGTTCACGTAGAGGTGAAGACAAATCTTCACAAAGTGGGGAGGAAGATAATTAGTTGAGAAGATCTTCAAGACAGATTCGACTTTCTGAGAGGTATAAAGACTATGCCCTAATTAGTAGCATTTCAAATGTCATAGAACCCATGAGTTTTGATGAAGCTAATGAACATGATGAATGACGAAATGCAATGGAGGAAGAATATGAATCTATAATGAAAAACAATTCTTGAGAATTGATTGAATTGCCTAAACATAAGAAGCCCATTAGATGAAAATGGATATACAAACCCAAGTTTAAATCAGATGGTAGTATAGATAAGTATAAGGATAGACTGGTGGCAAAGGGGTATTCACAAACATAAGGTATTGATTATGCTGAAACATTTGCAGCAGTAGCTAAATTGAATACTATGAGAATGTTAATTGCTTTAGCTACAAAGTACCACTGGAAGTTGTATCAGTTAGATGTTAAATCTGCATTTTTGAATGGTGAGTTAAAGGAAGAGGTTTACCTTACTGAACCTGAAGGGTTTGTTGAAAAGGGGCAAGAACACTTAGTGTGTAAGTTAAAGAAAGCATTTTATGGACTAAAACAGGCACCTAGGTCATGGTATGAAAGGATAGACTCTTTCTTTCTTCAATAGGGTTTTATGAGGAGCAAAAGTGATGGAAATATGTATACCAAATTTGATGAACAATGGTATATAGTATTGATTTCATTATATGTTGATGATTTAATAATTACAGAAAATGCACAGAAGTTAATTGATGAAATAAAGGAGCAGTTATCAAAGGTATTTGAAATGAAAGATCTTCGTGAGTTACATTACTGCCTAGATCTTGAAGTTTGAAGAAATGCAGGCCAAACTTTTGTTTGTTAGAGTAAGTATATCAGATAAATACTTAAGAGATTTAAAATGGATCAGTGTAAGTGTTCTACTGTTCCCATGCAGTGGAATGTGAAACTTTCTTATGATGATGGTTCAAAGGAGGTGAATGGCATTGTGTATAGACAGATGGTGGGTAGTCTGAATTATTTCACCTCAACCAGACCTGATATTTCATATTTTGTGAGTGTGTTAAGTCAATTCATGGAGAAACCTCATGAAAGCCATTGGAATGCAGTAAAGGAAGTACTCAGGTATCTAAAAGGTACACTTTATTATGGTATTAAATATACTGATGCATCTGATGTTGAGTTGACGAGTTATTCAGATTCTGATTGGGTTGGCAATCTGGATGATCGAAGATCAACCACTGGATATGCATTCAATATTGGATCCGGGGTTGTTTCATGGAGCAGTAAAAAGCAACCTATTGTATCTTTGTCTTCTACTGAAGCAGAATATAAAGCCTTGTGTGCAGCAACTTGTGAAGTTGTTTGGCTAAGAAGACTTCTTCAAGATGTTGGAGAAGAACGAAAGGAACCTACGATGATCAGATGTGATAATCAAAGTTCAATCAATATTGCGAAGAATCCAATTTTTCATGCAAGGACAAAGCATGTTGAAGCTCAGTATCATTTTGTTTGAGAAAAGTTGTAGTCAAATGAAATAACTCTTGTGTATTGTAATACTAGTGAAAATGCTACTGATATTTTCACTAAGCCTCTTGGAAAGATTAAGTTTGAATTGTTTAGGGAGATGTTAGGTGTAGAAATCAATCCATTCTCCATTAAGGGGGAGACTTGGAAATAATGGAGAAAGCATCAATTGTAAGCACGAGTTATAAGCTTCAGTTGTGAGAGTCAGACGTGTTAAGAGTTAGTTCTTAGTTAAGAGTTTAATTATCTTTGGTTTGCATGTAACCGACTCGGTTGAGTCTTTTCCTATATAAGGATGTAAGCCGTCTTCATTGAATAATACACAAGTGAGCCCGGCCTCACCATGTGTTTGTTTCACATATTTTATCTGTTACAGTATTACTAAAAAACAACATAAAACAGCCCTTGAAAATAAAGCAAAAGAATGAGAACTCTTCATATATCTCAAAAACTATGCTGAGTTAAAAGTGTCTCAAACCTAAATGTGCTTATTGATATACAAGTCATAACGAAGGTATATGATTCCCATAGCTTATGCCTACAAATAAGAAGTAATAAGTAATTATAAGTTAAACATTAATAAAATAAGTTTAAATTGTTAAATATTAATAAAATATAATATCCACTCTGCTAAACCAAACCATTGGATACAGGCCACTATAGAGGTATATGATCATTCCCAAACTGTTAAATTTGAAAACCTTATTGTACCTGCTGTTCGTGGTTGAAGCAACAAACAAAACTGAGCGTAAGAGTTTAGCATATAGATTGACAGTATTAAATAGTCTAACCATTAGTCCCCACGCCACGCTTCACATCCATCACATTAATAATTATTGTATTATAAATGGATAAAAATGGATTGGAATTAAAACTACATAAAATGATTAATGAAATCGTTCCAATAGAAAAATGGTGAAGGAATGTCGATGTTTTAAGGGAGGTATGGCCAGAAATGTAAATCTCTGGTTGGAAATAATAAAAGGAATAAAGGAATGCCAAATATTTGCATGCAAGTCACATTACCACTAGTGGAGCGCATTTTAGGAAGCCTGTCATAGTTTACTTGTTGAAAAAGGAGATATGTCCTAAATGTAAATCTGAAGTTGTAAATGTAAAATTGTAAATGATGTCAATTTAGTTTATTAATCTCAAACATGTAAATAAAATGATTTAATAATAATTTTTTAATATAATTAAATAAATGTTAAAAAATAAATATATTAAAAAAAAACATTTAAAAATATAAGAAGTTATCAACATCAAATCACACTAGAAAGAATATATCAACATTTTTAATTACTAAATTACTAACTGTAAAATTCAAATTTATAATTAAAAGATCATTACTTATTTCCAATAAATATATCTGAATAAGTTGTACCATGTATGTGACTGTTAAATGCCCTTTCTTGCATATTTTGGGTGCTTCGTTTATTTAACAAATATTAAGAAAAAAATTAGAACGATAAATACTGAATAATTTTAAATATTGGAATAAATACGAATAATACATCGATAAAAGGTTCAATGGAACTAATATTTCTTTAAATAATTTGAAACATTCTTCACAAAGTCATAATTATGTGTCCTATCCCTCACTCAGGCATTCTTACAATTATGTGTCATATCCCTCACTCGGGGATTCTTACAGGAATAACTGTAAAGCCATATCGCCAGGTTGTGGATCGAAGCCGCTTCCACTGTTGTGGATCGAAGCGGCTAGCTTCTCAGTTACGACGAAATATGTTTCTGGGATTTGAACCTTTGTGGCTTATGAAGCACCTCTGTTTGAAGCCATTTTTGCCACTGTTCTTCATGCGACACCAGCGAAAATACCCTCCTCGTGGAGTTCTTGGCAGCATAATTTTCCTCGGCATCCACAGCCATCGCGTTCTAGGCGTCTAATGCTCCTATTCACATTCCTTCTGATTTCATTCCTGCAGCTCATTATAAATTCTGGATCATATATTTCCATCTCCGTCCGATGTTCTTGAGGAGGCTGTGAAACTGAATCAACCGAACAAAGAGGCTTCAGGGAGATTGCAAGGTATTCTCTTGATCCTCTTTATGTACATGCGTTACATTTGCATCTTCTACAATATAGTCATGAGGAATGTGCATTCACTATGACTATCTACTTTATGACCTGTATCTTCATGGAATAATACATCTCTAGTTGGAAATACTTTATGCATGTTAGGATCAAACATCTTATATGCTTTATGTTCATCATAGTAACCAATAAAAATACACTTGATGGATTTTGCATAAGTTTTCTCCTATCCTCTTTGGGAATGTGAGCAAAAGCTTTACTTCCAAATATTCTAGATGATTCACAACAGATTTATAACCATAAAAAGCTTCAAATGGAGTTTTATGATCTAAGCTTTTAGTAGGACCTCTAATAGCTTTAGCCCAAAAACCATTAGTGAGATTTCTACCTTGAAGCATACTTCGTGCACATTCAATCAAGATTTTGTTTTTCCTTTCTGCCACTCCATTTTTCTTAGGAGTGTGCAGTACCATGAACTGTTGTAGAATTCCATTTTCTTTGCAGTATTTGACGAAAGCTCCAGATTTGTACTCTCCCCCTTCATTTGATCTGATAATTTTGATGTACGTGCCAGTTTGATTTTCAACCCAATTTTTAAACTCCTTAAAATATTAAAAAACATCACTTTTCTTTCTCATGAAATACACTCATGTGTATTTAGTACAATCATCAATGAAAATAAGAAAATAATATGCTCCTCCAATAGACCTTGTCTGCATGGGACCACATCTGTGTGCACAAGTTCAAGTATATCCCTCTTTCTTCTATCTATGTGAGAAGGAAACTCTTCTCTGTGTTGCTTTCCCAAAACACACGCATCACATGCATTATGTTCATTCTTTAATAGTGGAAGTCCTTCCACCATGCCTTGTTTCTCAAGAAGCAACAAATCATTATAGTTTAAATGCCCATACCTCTGATACCACAATACCTCTGGTGGCATCATTGTTGAAGCCAAAGCTTGAATCCCAACAGCCACACCAGTCGGTAATGCAGGGTCCTGATCTTGAAACTTGAACTCTCATGCAAATTGATGGCGAGAGCAACGTCAACAGAGATCGAACAAACTCTAAATCCAGAGCACATAGCTAGAGAGTAGGGATAGTGCATCTGTTTTTTGTTTCAGATCGCGGACATCAATGTTAACTCTACTCCAAATCCAGATAGCGCGTGTGTCACAGCATACAACGAACAATGGTCTCTCCAGCTCACAACCCCCTTTACACTCCACAGCTATCTGAGATCACTTGCTTACAGCCAGTGGTGGGAAGACAATAAAGAGAATGTCAGTCAACAGCTCCAGCTCCCTTACGCTCACAACTCTCTTCTCCTTAGAATATTGCATAAACTCTTGTACACACACTCAGACCAACGATCAACTCCATGCTCAATTCACACAGCCTCTCCAGTGTTCGGCTCCTTACTCCAGTGGTGCACCATGGATCTAATACCATTTTAAACAACAGATGCCAAACCAAACTGAATATGTGAGTTGAGATCACCTTGATTAATTATTGAAGCCAATCATTATATTTATATAGCACAAAGGTGCTCAGAACAACCTTGAACTGACCTCCTACAAAGGTGGAAACCACCAGCAAACCCTAAATTTGAAAGGCACACAGCAACTCAATACAACTTAGTTGCATAGATACTAATTTCTACATTATTCCAACACAAGCAAGTTTTTCCAACTACACAAACATATTAAAATACCTTATCTCCTATCATAGAAGATTTATGAGAAGTGAAATAGAATTTATTTTGATATAATCAGCAGCTAAGGATTAGGGAATCTACTTTTTTTTTTTTTTCCCTAATCATTAATATAAAAGATATGGATATAAAGTTCTTTTCAAATAATTTTTTGAAGTCTTTTAAAATGTAATAAAAAATTTTATAAAACTTATTTATTTGATTTAGATTAAAAAATAGTTATTTTAATATACAGATCTAGATTTTTATAAATATTTTTAAAACTGTTTTTTATTATATTTTAAATACTTAAAAAATATAATTTACTTTAAATCCAACTTAGTAAATATTTTTTCTCCATACAATTCATCTAATAATAAATAATGATAGGATACTATCTTTGATGGTATTTTTGTGGAGCCATCCATAATATGGACTCATATGGCATGATCCATCCTTCTTTAACCATCACTATTGGTGAAGAGAAAGAAATTTAGCAAGGTTGGATGATGCCATCTTTTAAGATTTCTTGAGCCATATGTTAATCTCACTCTTTTGTGCATATGGATACCTCCAAGGCATAATGAGGTGGTATGTGATATCCTCAAATTATTAGAAATTAAATTCCAAGTTGAATTTAGAAATAAATTTTCATTTATGGAAAATGTGAAGTTAGAAATAAATTTCCATTAGAATTTTGGATTATGTAATTATTATTTTATGACTATTGGAAAAATATTTGACTTGCTCAAGTGTCCTTTTTTGTTTGACACATGTATGAGACAAAAAAAATTAATAAATTAAATGTTGGAAGACAAATGGAACAACCAGGTTAAAAATAGTTGACTATGACTCCATGAGTGGGGAACACATTTGAGTTAACTCAGAGCTGATTTTTACAAGTGGAGGAAGTTGAATTTGATGACTAGTAGCCCCTAAAAATTGGGGATTTGTAAAGCTGCAAATTTCCCAAGGAGGGAAAGGAATGGAAATACCTAGGCACAAGATAAATACAACATATGTGGGAGGCAGGACATTGCTTAGTATATTGGGGATTGAGAATGGTTTTGTTGTTATGATAACATCTGGTGTGAGGCAAAGCATTTTCAGATATGTTGAATGTGGCACTAGCTAAGGAGGATGACTTAGTTAGCCCTTATGGAGTCGTGGTCAAGGTAGGGGATGATCATGACAAGTGATCGTGGTTGTTTTGTTTCTACAGTTGGGTGGAATGTGGTTGTTCCATTTGTTTCCCAGCATCAGTATTCAGATATGTATCTCAACTATGTACTTTATTGTTGATGTTATATTATGGATATTATCCGGTTGTTAAAATGTTGTACATTTTTATACATATAAGTAAAATCTGTTTGAAATGGATTTTATAGACATGTGAAAATGTGGCTTACCTCTGTGTAATAATGCATGTAGTGGTGTTTTAGTTGAAGTATAAATTTTTAGTATATATATGTGTGTGTGTATATATATATAGGAAAACTATGTATATTTTCATTTGGTCCATTATGAATCTATATCCTTAATTGTTGTACATTGTTGTGCATAATCAAATACTTCAGAAAGAAAAGTTTAAACAGGATGTATTGTTGTTCTACTATTATGCTGAGTATAAAGAATAAAAGTCCCCAAATACATTATGTCATCTATTATCCAAGGTAGATATCTGACATGGTGAATTGTAGAATATATGCCAAAATTTAATTTATTACAGTCAATAGGTTGTTGACCAAAATGTTACAGTTTGAGTCCCTTAGACACAAGAACCCCGTAGCTAATCTAAGCAGAGATTTTAAAGTACTACATTAATTGTCTGTGAGTGTGCATGGACTGGTGGAAGAAATATGGAACTCAAATACCTTTTGTGGACAGGCCAATCTTCTTCACCAAGTGCACAATCTTTTCTACCAACCTGCAAAGGAGTAATGCAATATTATTAGTAGCTTACTATTGTACAAACGTTAAGGAATAAGATAAATGAAAGATTCAAAGCATACTTATCTGAGATCATGATTGAATACCAAAGGGTCATTGTTTCATTGTGAAGTAGTCGATCCACGACCCAATAGGAAAGTGGGTGCGTAATCCATCTGATGGGTTCCCTCGCAAGACAAAGGGACCCATCATCAGTTTACATACATGTGAAATTATTCATTCGCACAAGTAATAAAACATAGACAAACTTCTAATAAATTTTAGTAGCTTTGATATCCTGTATTTTATAAAGTATAGAGAGAAGATATACAAAAGAAATACAGACGGTAATCAATATAAGAGTTTTAATAATCAACAAGTTTTACTTCAAAGAAATTACCAAACCCCATTTAGAGGGCCAAAGAATATTGTGGAGAAGCTAACTTATTAAAAACAGAGATACCTTTTTACACAGATGGGATACCGTCAAAGATTAGTACTTACAATAAAGAAAGTATTAAATTATAAAATAATGACAGAGATGCATAGAAATGTGATTTGGATATACATATATATTTGGGAAATGATCAAAGTAAGAAAATTCAAATCATGAAGCACTTACAGAAACGTAAAGATGTGATCTGGGTGTATAAGAATTATAGTAATAATCTAATCTGTAGGTTAAAGCTTAGTTATGAAAAACGTGTTCAAATCCTGCAAATTTCGTGCCTCGGGCATTCACCAAATGAAGGGGAAAATGAATATAAGCATCAATTATAATTTTTAATAAAAAAGAAGAACTTGTTTATTTTAAACAGAGTTTTCAAAGGAAAAAATATCCTCAACTTGTAGATGGATTGAACTATAACAGTCAAGATAGCATTAAAGGGCACTGTTGAATTGGTCGTGGGTGTTTAACAGAGACAGAGCATGATTTTCTTCTTGACAAGGATATTATTTAACCAATGACTATATACAAAGAGGCATCGTTGTTATTGTCAACACTTAAGGGATTTTAACCTTGTCATATAAAATACAAAGTGCAATTTTAAAATTACATACAGGGTTTAAATAGATGAAGCCTGTAATAAATCCTTAAGTGTGTGAAGTTAGAAGATGATGGATGAATTTAAGGATGCAAGTAATTATTATTCGGCCATGAATTTTACATAGGGTTTACTCAATAGGTCCTTAAACCTGATGATTATTTCCTTACACATTAACCTCCAAAAAAGGTCACGGGTGTACCGGCCTCGTTATAGACTTGAAACCAAACGATAAATTTCAGCAAAGGGTTTTATCTTTTAGCAATGATTGGATTAGAAAGAAGCCTCGAAAGGATACGAGATTAAGGATTGATAGCCAACAGAGAAGAAAATTACAGTAACATTATTCAAACGACTGATAAAATTGAAATATTTTACCTAACATATAGGTAAAATCTTTATCACTATGGAACCAGAGACGAGTGCATCCGAAGGTGCAACAGTGTCTGCTTGTTACCTCCAGACCAAAGAAAACATGGTATGAGAAATGTGACTCAACACCCATAGAGAACATGCATTACATAGACAGAAGAGATATTCCACAAAGAACATCCATTGCATAGATAGAGAAGATATTCCACCGAGAACAAGCATTGCATATACCGGGAAAATATTCCACAGAGAACATACATTGTACAGACAGAGAAAGATTTATACAGTAAATGGATTATACACCCTTCAGAGAATGTTTGCTCAAAAACCATTTCACCAGACATAGAGTTCTCGCAGAAAAGATATTACATAGTAAACATATTATGTTACAAGAATAATAAGTGTTATAGAGAACAATTGCAAAGGAAATGCATAACTTCAGAGAACATGTACTTACCACACCTGTGGAGAGACTTTCTAGAGTGCCCTTGATACCACTCTCCACTAGGGTCGAACGTTATCACATAGCTAAATGCAATCGTCAGTCACATATACTGTAGAGAAAAATGTTTTACAAAACAAGAGGCAACTACGAAGAATGATTGATACATCGAGCCCCTCGCTAGTGGAGTAAGAGAAATTGTACGCCCTGCATCTCTACCATGTGAATCAATGGAAGTGGTGAGCCTACATTGAACGTTTCTCTGTAGTGAAAGTTCTGGAGGGTACTAGACAGGCCTATCACCATTGAATGGGCCGGACAGAACGTAAGTTCCTACAGGATAGAATAGCATAGGTTCAGACTTGACCTTTCATCCACCTCTTTTCATTTTCAAACCAATTAAATTATGGCTGGATAGTTTTAACCTCGTGTCGGGTGGGTAGTGTTAACTTGTGCATTGGGTTTCACTTCATGCATAGTGTGTAAATCATATGCCACTTCAAACATAAACCCTTATACTATGGGAAGGATTTTAATCATAGAATGTTAAACTATGGAAAGTGTTATGGTGTGGATACGTTAATTACCCTAGTGTGTGGACTCTAGACTAGGACAGTGATGTCTCCTAGTCCGCTAGGGTCATGACCTTGTGTTATAGTTTTTCCTTACATGAATTTATTTAACATAATAAAAAGACTAGCTTAAAGTATAACTTAGTTATGACATTCAATAGTTTGGATAACATGGGTATGAGGTAACCCTAATATGTTATGTGATGGGCCTTATTCTATGGACCTTGGTAGTTATAGTTACCAATTTAAACAATGCAATCAAATTTATGACTTTAAGTTGAGTAGTACGATAAACTAGATTATGAGTTAATCTAATCAAAATGCTATGATTTATTTTAATGCTAGCAATAGTAATTTTTTATTGGACAATAAAACTTCCTATAGACTCTTAGGATGGATAGTCCAGTAGAGTAAAACTTTTATGTGTGCAAACAGTGTCTTATATATATATATATATAAGAGAATATTTTAATGAGTCACAAACAGTTTGTTGATTTATAGAATTTAGTTCTCTGATAAAAAAAAATTAATTTTAGTGAAATTTGGGGTACATTACATATGGTATCAAAGTTGTAGGTTACAATGCTTGGACCTCAGGGCATCATCGGAATTGTATTTCACTTTTATTTGAAGGAAAAATCTAGTGAACACATTTACTGTTACAAACATAAAAATTTGTCCATTGTGAAAATATCAGTAGAGAATGAAGAAGGATACAGACTTGAGGGGAATCAAAACCAATAACTTCCTAGAGACCCGAAACATAATAGTGAAGGAAGTTCATCCACTCAAGTCTTGGAAATGATGAGGAACCTTATCGTGGAATTACAAGTATTTAAAGTAGATAATGAAAAGTTGAAAAAAGCATGGGAAGACAAGATGGAAATAAATGAAATGTTACTACGAAGTATAGTAACAAAGAAGAGTCCAAAATACAACAAAAGAGAAGAAGAGGTTAGAAAAAAGTCTTCTAAGAACTCTAGTCATGACAAAGAAAAAGAGGACAGTTTGTCCGAAAACACACACATGACAGAAAACAAAGCATTTACTGGAAGGAAAAGAAAACAAGTGGACCACCTAGAAGGTGAGATCAAAAAGATAAAACCCTTCAGTTTCGATGGAGAATCTAAGACTAGCAAGGAAGTTGAAGCATGGCTCCTAGACATTAAGAAGTACTTTCAAATTTATAACAATTCTAGTAATATGATACTTAGAATGGCCATTTACAGTTTAAAGGGAAAAGCAAGTATCTGGTGGAAATACCTGAAATTAGCAAAGGGATTGAAAGAAAAATGAATGGAATGGTCAGAATTCAAAAAGTATTTAAAGAAGTAGTACTTATCATAAAGTTATTACGAAAGAAAATTAAGAAATTTTACGAATTGCAAATAGGAAAAATGACCATGGACGATCTAATAAAAAAATTCCTAGATCTATCGAGGTTTGTATCGTACATCAAGGAAGATAAGGTATAGATACAAAGGTTCCTAATATGTATACCACAGTATTACAAGGACAGGATTGAATTTTATAATCCCAAGTCTTTAAATGAAGTATTTAGAAAGGCTCGAATGTGCTATGATCAATACAAACAAAGATCTGAAATTATCAAGGCATGGAAAGACAAGAAACATGATAAAATGAACCAGCGTAAGAAAGGTTTCCAACTAGCCCCTTTCCTTAATATGGCAAAGGGTTTTCAAAGGAAGGACTATCAATCTAATACATAGAATTCTCAATAGGGAAATAAACTAGTTAATCTAGGGTTTAAGAAGGCAGGAGAAATCCCGAGAGAACCATTGAAATGTTGGGAGTGTGGGGAACCCCACCTGAGGAGAAATTGTCCACGCTTAAATCCCACAACAAGAAATTTAGTCCATAACCTTCAAGAGGCTTCAATAGTTAGAGACATTGGTAGAAGCGTGCATAATATTGGTGCAACTCTAGATGGTAGACAGGAAGATCATCAATCCACTACTGTGGAAGTTGAAGGTAAAATTCATTTCCACAATGTTTCTATACTAATTAACCCAGAAGCTATTTTGAGTTATATTACTCCAGCTTTAGTAGAATTGAACAAGTTAAAGAAGGTAAAGCATGCTAAATATTGGTTAGTACAATTAGCAATGGGGACCAAAAGAAAGGTAAAAGATTTTATTTCTGATCATGAACTCAGCATAAACGACCAAAGTACAAATTTAAATATGAACATTTTACCTTTGAGGTTTTACGATATAATTATCGGAATGGATTGGTTAGAAAAACATAAATTGATATTAAATTGTTATGAAAAATCGTTTGTGTATAAAGATGAAAATAATACAGTCAAAACAATACAAGGAATCAGAAAACCAGTTTATGTTAGGAAAATATCAACAATGCAACTTAAGAAATGTATTAATAAAGGTTGTCAAGTATATGTTGTTAAAGTAACTAATCTCCTAGGGGAAGAAAGAAAACCAAGTTTAGAAGACTTTGCAGTCCTATGTGGGTTCAGATATGTATTTGTAGAAGAAATGTCGGAACTACCCTCAAGGAGAGAGATAGATTTGTCTATCGATCTACTACATGGATCTGCCCCAGTGCCCAAGGCACCTTATAGAATGAGTATACCCAAATTAACAGAATTGAAAATTTAGTTACAAGAACTGTTAGATAAAGAACACATCAAACCAAGTGTTTCACCATGGGGAGCACTAGTTTTATTTGTTAAAAAGAAAAATGGAACTTTGAGACTATGTATTGACTATTGACAACTGAATAAAATGATGATTAATAATAAGTATCCTTTACCTATAATTAACGATCTCTTTAACAAGGTTGGAGAGTAAAGATATTCTCTAAGCTAGATTTGAGGTCTGGTTATCACCAAGTGAGCATAAAGGACAAAGATGTAAATAAAACATCATTTAGAACACGTTATGGACACTATGAATTTGTAGTGATCCCATTCGGACTTACTAATGCACCGACAACCTTTATGTGCTTGATGAATAGTATATTCAGCCAATATATGGATAAATTTGTGTTGGCTTTTATCGATGATATTTTAGTTTATTCAAAAAATAAAGAAGAACATGAAGAGCATATGAAAGTAGTACTAAAGACTTTAAGAGAACATAAGTTATATGCTAATTTTGATAAGTTTGATTTCTACCAAAGAAAGACACAATATTTAGGGCACATAATATCAGAAGATGATATTGCAGTGGACCCATAAAAGATTAAATCCATTATGGAATGGCCTATTCTTAAAGATGTAGTAGTCATAAGGTCATTTATGGGGATGACCGGTTATTACTGGAGGTTTATCGAAGGATTTTCCAAAATCGCATATCTGATTACATCACTACAGAAAAAGGGAATAAAGTTTAATTGGTCACAAAAATGTCAAGACAGTTTTGATAATCTAAAAAGAACGTTAACTACAAAACTTATCCTAAAAGTAGTGGGTCCATACAAAGACTTTACATTTTACGTAGATGTTAGTAAAGAGGGATTAGGAGGTGTGCTAACGCAAGATGGACACGCCATCTATTATGAATCATGTAAATTGAAAGAACATGAACGAAACTATGTGACTCACAATTTAGAATTAGCAGTTGTGATTCATGCATTAAAAATGTGGTGGCACTATTTAATGGGAAGGAATTTTATGTTAGTGGTGTAAATAATTTGTTCAGACAACCAGATCTCAATGCAAGACAAGCGAGATGGTTGGCCTTTTTAAGCGAGTTCAATTTTGAAGTACGACACATCAAGGGTAAGGAAACCAAAGTTGCAGATGCACTAAGTCGTAAGACTAGTGGACTTTATGAAATAATTATCATCAAAGAAGCAAAATGATATCGAACAGAGAATAAAATATGCACGTAATAATGATGAAAATTACATCAAAACAACAATAGAATTGCAAGGAAATGTAGAAAATATGAACAAAACAGATCTAAGTATAGATAAAAATTGGTTGTTAAGGTTCAAGAACAAGCTATATGTACCTAACTCTATTGATCTAAAGACGAAAATTTTTTATGAGTTGCACAAAGAGTCGTATTCTGGCCACCCGGGATACCAGAAAAACGATAATAGCACTAAAGAAACAGTTTTATTGGCCTAACATAAAAAATGAAACAGCTGAATATTTGTCTAAATGTTTAGATTGTCAACATGTAAAGGCCGAGCAACAACATCCGGAAGGTCTGTTACAACATCTGCTTATACCTGAATGGAAATGGAAAATTATTTCGATGGACTTCATCACAAGTTTGCCTAAGACTCAAAGAAAAAACAACTCAGTTATGGTAATGATTGATAAACTAAGTAAATCTACACATTTATACATGTGAAATCTACTTACAAAGCAATTAATATCGCTGAAATTTTTAGCGTGGATTTTCCATACTATGTTAATAATATTTGAACCTTCACCTTTGTAAAGTTTTATATATGTACATTGCTTTAGAAGAAACTCGTTTGATTAAACTTTTTCAATTAAACATCGAACTCGTGCCTAATGACCATCTCTACTATGTTTCATTTACCTTATTCTAAAAATAAACTAATTAGAAATTAATATTGTATGTGATCTCTTTATTTGAATTGAGAAAAACAAACTCTCTTCTTATTAGTACCTGCCAAGCAGGTACTATAGTAATCGGTTAGATGATAAGTTGTACTAATTCATTTCCGTTTTTATATTTTAACCCATGTTTTCTTATATCTCTTATTAAACTTCATTTTTCTAAAAAATATATTCTTTATTTTTAATTTTCTTAAAATTTATTTTTTGATTGGTCTAAGTATCTCCATAATGTCTTTTTTAAATCTAGATTTACATTGGCTACAGTCGAGGTTTCAAGGTATCAAGTCTCCGTTTATCATCTGCAATCGTCTCTGTAGTCGATGTTTCTCTTTAGTCAATGTATTCATTGCATGAAAAAATACTCTCATGCAAATTGTCGCATGTTCCCTTCAACATTCCTGGATGTTGTCATGCAAATTGCCGCATGTTCGCTTGAACATTCCTCGGAGGATGTTTTCATGCAGACATGGGGAAGGAATCTAAATCTATATAGACTTAAATCCAATACCCAATGCCAACATTTAGTTGATGCCAGTGTTGCTCCTCCACCTCCAATGCCACTGCGCTAGATCATCCCTGAATTGGTGCTGGTGTTGCTCCTCCACCTCCACCTCTACTAGTAGAGATCATGAGCAAACCAAAAACCATAAGGTTGAAGTCAGGTTCAAAGCATCCCTGAAAAAATCATGGTTGTTGTAAATAGCAGTGTGCAACAAAAGCTAACTACGTAATGGTTTCATACCTGTATTGAGAGAAAAGGCATGTTGCAATTTTTCATTCTTTTGCAGTTTTTAGGCCTAGTCTGAAGGCTTTGCACGGATTTCTCTAGATGTAGTCTTATTGGGGGCCATGTCAGTATAACTAGTTTCTTCAGGGTCATCTTCTACTCTGTAAATAATAATGCAACAAAAGGTCATCTTCTACTATGTAAATAACAATGAAACAAAATGTAACAAGGTAATTTTTTCATACCTGTATTGAGAGAAGTGGCATGTTGTGGTTTTTTAGTTTTACGTATTTTTAATTCCTAGTCTGAACGCTTTGCACATACTTCTCTAGTTGTAGCCTTATTGGGGGCCTTGTCAGTACAACTAGTTGCTTCAGGGTCATCTTCTACTCTGTCCTTCTGAGACCCTTAAGTTGTGTTACTCCTGCAGGGATTAAGTTAGTCTACCTGGCTTTAAATGTCTATGTGGAAATACTCTCTAAGTTGCTCATCAATATTTGTGTCTTCTTTGATTTTTGCACATTTGTGAGGTTGCTTAGTTCAGTTTTCTTTTATTTAAAACTGGATGCCTTAATTTTCATCTTTAGCATACATTAGATTACTCCCATTACTATCCAATCTCTTTCCATCCTTCTCATTTCCCTCCATTGATTTGTGATATGAAGCTCTGAGTGTCTTGCTCTTCTGAAATTCAGTTTGAGTGAGTGTGTTTGCAACGATGGAGTTGGGGGCATGGACCCTCATGTGACCGCCAAGAGCTCTTCCTGAGAAGAATCTCTTGCTGCAAATCTTGCAAAAGTAGCTCAATGCGTGCTCTCCTTCTTGTTTCATTAACACCTCCATGGCTTGAGAGCTGGGATAAAATATATTCACCGTGGTCATGTTGTAAACTCTATTATGCCTTCACTGCTAATATTCCTTTCCACACAGAGAGTATAAATGAAAAAACCAGTGGACTGTTTACTCAAGCTATTCACACTATGGTATACCTATGAGATTCTTCGAGCAAGCATGGACTCCATCTAATTTTTTTTTTAAAGCATGCCGTTCCATGTTTGATAACTTTGGTTGAGTGCAAGAGAGGGATTCTGGATTGAAGACAATTTATTTGATTTCTCAAATTTGCGTGGGGGGGGGTTACAGATGAATGAATGGCAGTGAAGAAAAGGGAGAAAAATAATCAAAATATATAGTGGAGGGGTGTGGAAGTCTTCTTTCTTTCTGCACATGTTGCTTCTTATTCTTCTTCCATTTAAGCTTCCTACGAATTGACTTAAGCTTCCATTATATTCTACTCTTACATATTACATGTTGCTTTTTATTCTTCTTCCATTTAAGCTTCCTACGAATTGACTTAAGCTTCCATTATATTCTACTCTTACATATTGCAAATTTGTGGTTATAATCATGGTCAAATACAAGTGATATACAACGCATATTGTACTTAATATATTAACTATCATCATTTTGTTGGAATAAGTAATTTCTACCTACCGCCATTAAAACCAAACCTTCTACTCAACTGTCATTATTGTTCCTCCACCGCCTGTTGTAGACACTCCGAGAACTCTCCAGATTGTCTAGAGTCTTCCAAAGATGCTATAAATACAAGGCAAATGTAACCGTGTAGATCAGATCAAGCAATACAATTTCTTCTGTTGGTTATTTGTCTGTGTGTTCTGCGTCTGATCTCTTCATATTGGTATC
>JASDQU010306274.1:5051-21425 GCA_032191745.1 Picea mariana
CCATGTTTCATGCTTAAACAAGGTTATAGGTGACAAGATCCCAGTATAAATTGTATTGCCAGAACTTGACAAGGAAGGAAAAATAATATTGGATCCTCAAGCCATCACTGACACAAGAATTCGCCAGCTAAGGAATAGATCCATTTAAGAGTATCTTGTTAAGTGGAGGAAACTACCTGCTGAAGATTCCACTTGGGAAGATGAGTCTTTTATACAGAAGCATACATAATTTCTCAACCTTTGTGGACAACACTTGTCTCAAGGGGAGAGGCATGTTAAGCCCTAAAGAGTGGCACATTACCCCTTAATTGGGGCATATTACATTAGTAATATTATTTTATTTATATTGTCTTGGGTCCATTAGTTGTAATTATACTTCCTAGTCTCTTATATATACCAAGGAGACATTTTCATTTGGAATCATCTTGTATTGGGAAATTTATGTGGTGTATAAGGAGGTTTTCCCCTCGAAGAGGCTTATTATATGAAATTATATCTTTTTCAAGGTGTTGAGTACTTATTCTGAGGTTTTTCTATGCTATCTTGATATTTGGTCTTAGTAGCCAAGGACTCCATGAACACAAAAATCCTAGCGTGCCAGAAGAAGGACCAATGGTTGGACACCACAAAAATTCAGAAAATGATGACTGTGGAATTCAAGCACCAACTAGTTATGGTTGTTGAAATTGCGACAAACACATGATAGTCCATACAGAAAGGTAACGAACTTAATGCGACAGAAAGGGAAAAGTCTGAAAACATGGCACAAAGGACAACAATTAACACATACAATGGTACCATGTGTAGAACACACCGTCAAAAGTGAAAAAGGGACAACTGTTAGTGCGAAACAATTGTCACTTTGTCATCTCGGTATAAAGTCAGAAAAAGGGGGGAAAATAAAATCATTGTATCAATTTATAAGGATAAGAACGCATAGCCGATTGAAATAGTGATGTAGAGAGAATTCGATCAAGCATTCGTTGAGTTCACATATTTACAAACTAGACCCCATCACAATGTCACCACCCCATGTTGGAGAGCCGAGGAAGGCTGACAAGAACACGCAAAGTACTTCTCGTGCGACCAACGGAAGGGAGAAAGAGGTACCCGTAGTGGTGGATGTGAAAGAAATCCACACACCAGAGTACAAAACCAACCCAGTGACAGTAGAGGAGGAACATAACCCAATGCATGAGGCCGGGAAGATGGAGGAGGACCTTAAAACAATTGAGTCTGATACCTTGAGGATACATGGGCCACGACAGACCGAGAAAGCCATGGATTTTGTGCCATAGAGCCACGAACTAGAGGTAGGATGGGTAGAAGTACACGAGGGTGTACCAGAGGTGGGGGCATCATCCCCACAAGACAAATGGAAGGGCCAAGCTGAGAGAAACGCACATGGAGGGTCATAACCATAGGTAGAAGGGATGTTGGTTCTGCCAAATATTCTGAGTGGGGTGCGTGTCGATGATGACATGGTAGGCAGAGTGACTTCCATCAATTTCTCAGACCGTGAGGTGGAAGATGCCACTAAATTTCCAAACTTGGCATCCCAAATTTGCTTAGAAAGAAGGGAGAAGGCTCATCATGCATGCCACTGTTAGAGTTGGCGTAGTGGATTCTTGGGCTATATAACAATGACATCATGAACTTACTAGATGCCCCACACTTTTATAGGGGAAATAACATCAATTCCTACGTCAAGCAACTGCTTGCACGAGTGCATGGCATAATCTTATGGATGGATAGGTCAGTGCCTATCACTGTGGACCTCATCGCAGGAATCATGGGGCTACCCATATATGGGGAAAAGCCAGAACAATACCTGGAGGATAAGACCAGAGCTAAGGCCATCTCGGATTAGATCAAGGCCAAGTATGGCACAAAGCGCGATAAAAGGGGCATCAGGATCAGTGACATCAACGGTCCTGCAACAAGGTTTGCCAGCAGAATCCTCATATGTAAAATAATGCGCAAGTGTCGCAAAGAGGAAGTACCAACTGGTGTGGTTTCCACCACCATGTAGTGTGCAAAGGAGATCTTGATGAGCTGGTTCCAATACCTCTTAAATTCATTCTTACATGACTTCAAGGACACACAAGATTGGGGCTCTGATTTCCACTACTCATGTTTACTCATCCTCATTGGCCTCGTTGGCTGGAAGGAACCAGTCTACAAAAAGTACCTGGAGAGACCAGGGAAATGTGGCACAACATGCTATGTCTCACTATGTAGAAGCATAGAACCAAATAGAAAAAATACAAACAAATACATCTTTGTGAGGTACTTCACAGAAATGCAGGACCTTATTGTGGATACATGGTGCATCACACCATAGACTGTGAAGGAGTTTGGACAGGTTGCAAACTTCAGGGAAATGCACCACAACTTATGGATGCAAACAAAGAGAGACAAAGCCACATAATGGCTACAACTCAACTACTGCGTCATGCTGGAAGAAATCTAGAGAGTTGTCTAGGAGTGGCCCGAGGAATGGAAGGTACCAAAAATTCCAACCGTAGTACCAAGATCACAAGCTCAAACGTAGGGAAGACCAGCCCCATCACACCAAATAGGCACCAACGAGGTCGGAACTAAAAAGAGAAGTGCCCAAGGCCAAGAGGGGGGAAGTACCCCAGCCAAGAAGAAACTGCGAACACAAAATAGACCACGAAGGGGATCTACATAGGCTCCACTGTGCGTAGAAAAACGACCAATACACTCAACGGAAGAGGTGTGTGTGGAAGAAACAAACATAGGGAAATAGGAAATCCCTAAGGAGGAATAACAAGAGACATGAACCCAAGAGATTTTTGAGGCAGGAAAAACGAGGCCAACCACTGCTAGATATACCAAGAGGCCCACTAGTCTTGAGCCATCAACCACCCAGGACAAGTGGCTAGGGGAGCACATTGGTGGTGGTCGGAAGAAGGTGAAGGCCCACAAGCTATAGAGCCATATATCGCTAACCTAGGATGATGTGAAGTTAGTAGCGACAACAATCAAGGAGATATTGGTCGAAGTATGGGAGAATGCGGAGAAGCATAGGGCTTCAATTGTAGATAAAGTGCACCATGTAAAAACTGTGTTGGAGAAGTTAAGGATCGCGACAACACAAGAACCAAAATAAATACCTATGCAGGTAAAGGAAGAAGTGCCAGTGACAAAAATAGTGCAATTTGCAGCACAGGCAAGTGCCAATTTCATCATCACACCAGAGATGATGTTCCTTGATGAAGAAACAATGCGGAAACCATTAAAGGACATCGAGATGTTAGATGTGGCATTGGCCAAGATTCCAACAAAGGCATTGTATAAACCTCAAGTAAGCATTGCACAGGAGATTCAGTCTAGAGCAAGAGCGGACACAAAAAACCTACAGGTATCCCAGACAGAGAATATATCGATGAAGGAAGCCCTTAACCTTGAAGTGCAATAGAAAGAGAGAGCATAGCAAATAGTCGAGGAGATGGAGAATCATATCAAAAGGTTGTTTCAAGAAATTCCTGAAAGAACAAATGAGGAGGCAGGGTCGTCGGAAGAGAAACTGGGCAGGATAGAGAAGACTATCTAGGAATATAAGGAGAAAATTAAAGATATGCATGAGTGTGTCACACCCACTACTCCCCTAGAAGTCAAAGTGCAATGAGAACAAGAGGCAACAACAGCTGTGGAGGACATCAACCAAAGTGTAAATATAGTCACTGAGTTGTTAGAGAAGAGCGCACAACTCTGGACTCACCTCCTAGAGGATGGGAGCCTCCAGGAACTCTAAGAGAAGGAAAATAAACTACATGCAACAATGGCAAAGGTGAAGCAATGACATGAAATAGTGTCACCCTCAGAGAAGATCAAAATTACCACTGATCTTAAGGCCCTGCAGTTGGAAGAGAAAGTGTTGCAAGTGTAGAAGACATCAAGACATGCACTATTGGAACCCCTGCAAGAAAAGGCAGAACAATTGGTCATGGAGAGTGACGCATATAAAAGGATAATTGAGCATATTGGGGACGAGGGAGGTGAGATTTTACAATCTCCTATCACAAAGCAAGTGGTCACCATTATGGCTGAAAAGAGAAATCAGTATCAACAATAATGCCAACGGATAACAAAAATATATGATGCACTGTAGCAGGAAGGAACAGGCACAAGAAGAAAGTAGTGACAGTTACATAAGTTAGGCAGTGACTTGATATGTGTCATGATGTCAGTGTTGGGGGAATATTGGGCACAAGCCCACTTTGGGGAAAAGGCACAATGTAGAAGAAATATAGCCAACAGAAAGGCATGTGAGGCACACATGCAAGAATATGGGAAAGAAAGATAGCTGGCAGGAAAAGTAGTGGATGAAAGGAAAATGCACATGCAGAGGAGAAAAGTGTGCAAGGCGATCATGTAAGAATACCTAACTAGGTTAGGGTTTTGGTAAAAGGATGTAATGACTGATGAGAAAAAATTAAATATAAATAGACACATAGGAGGTCTAGGGGGGTTGTCAATCAGTATATGTTACTTGCGTGAGATAGAGTAACAGGTCTGTAACACGACTATAATATGATACATTTTTGTAAGATGTTGAGCTATGGGAGAGAAAAGTAACCACACCTTGAGAGTTAGATCACAGGCTGAGGATCCTAGTGCGATCTAGTCATCCTCATAAAGGTCATGGAGTCTGTTTGTGAATGTATGGATGGAGTTCTAGTGCGCACAATGCCATATATGACAGAACCATAATAAATAAGCTTAAGAGACAAATCTTTGTGGACGTAGCCCAGGAGGGGGTGAACCACGGTAAATCATGTCTTATGTGGAATGCTTATTGTTTATGTCTTTTCTTTCAATGGTTATATCTTATATGAATGTCTTGATGAAGTAGTTAGATCTATTGATTTACACACATGAATAAAGAATGACAGAATAGCTAAGATAGATGACTGATATAGTAATTGATTGAGCATCACATAGTGCAATCCAATATCCCCATTGATTCCCCATCTACAAGCACCTGAGCGTTGCAGCCACCCATAGACTATCTCGAGTGATATTGCATAGTGCACTATGTGTATTGCGTTGCTTTCTGTTTTACCAGGAGGGTCGATAGTTTTAGAGGCTTTTTTTGACCCCTAGTAGACCTAAACCTGGGTTAATCATGTTAAAGGTATAACTCATAAAAGAAACCAACAAAATCCTAGGCCAAAAATGTGGAATTATTTTATTTTTCATATTTTTTTAGGGAATCTACGGGTTGTACATTAGCAAGGCATAAATGTATGCGTGTTTCACCAAGGTGACTTGCAGATACAAGAAAAAACACTATTGTTTAAGTGGATTTGATGGGAAAATTTGGGATCTAAGCTTCCATGTTAGGGACAAGGACTAAGCCATCTCATAATGAAAACGGTGTGGAAAATTGTGGTTGAATGCTTTCCTCCATTAATATTGAATATTTCCAAAATAATATTAAAAACATTCCTAATACTTGCATACTTCTTGGAAAATTTTGTATTGAGATCCCCTATTACTGACCAAAGAGATCGACTCTTGAGGTGCCACTTCTTTTCTTGTTCCAGTAATACATTATGTCTTTGATACTCCAACAATCTACCTTGGTCCAAATCTGATGATTCCAAATGTCTCAAGTGTTCACCACCATATATCCTCTCCAATTCATCTTCAATCTCAAAAGGTGAAATTTTTTGTTCCTTCCTTTAGTCTACTTCCCCATGAACAACCTTTTCCCTTAACATTCACAAGGTATTTACAGATGGATGATTGGTGGATAAGTCATCATTTTCCTAATAATTATACCATGATTTTGAAACCAACTTTTGTAATTCATCTAATTCAATTCACGATGGATTAAATTTTTATGGGGCCCTTAGCTAGTCATGTGGCTTGTCGAATTCAATAAAAATAGGAAAATGATTCCAACATCTGATTATCCCTACCCATGATCTAAAACCACCAATGTCTTATAAGATAAAATGATGAAAAATAAATCTATCCAAATGTTTAAGGGAACTATTACAACCACTCTTGTTATTACACCATGTATGATCATTGGATCAACGTCAAGCAAGCCATATTATTCATATTTTATTAAAAAGAAATGAGACTGGTGGTATTCCCTCGCAGACTCATCCAATATCTCCTCATGAATCAGAGTAAAGTGCATGTCTCCAACCAATACAATCACCTATAAATGCAATATATTGAGGTTGAGAGGATAATTCCAATAGTCCTCCAGATCAATTTAAGGCCCATAAATGTTGCGTAGAAGAAACACTTAGTCTGGTTCTTTGCAGAAAACCTCATCTCAAAGCCCTATTTTCATAGATAAGACATTAGTAACTGGAACAAAGGAGGATAAACCTATGATAATCCTTCCGAAAGAACCAATCACATCTAATAAAAAAAAACACCCATCCCAATAACATTTTATTAAGCTCAGTGATTATAGGCTCACATAAACCCATGGTATCTTCGACAAATACAACATATTGTTGATTTTGAGAAATGAATATTTTTAGGGATAGTTTTTTGGGTCTACCCCACAACCCCCACATAGTCACTAACATAATATTCATGGCCAAGGGAAGTTGGGGTCAACTCCTTCTTTAAGAACCCCTGATATGAGATGTTGGAGACCATGGAAAACTTCACAGATTTCCTTTTCCTATACCAATTTCAATGATAAGTTTTTGTTATCCTTTGAAGTCCAAGTTTCCTTGGATTTTATGAGCCCTAACCCCCAAGGAAGGTAAGGAATGGATCACACCATGGGGCCTCAAAAAATAGAGGTTCCATCTAGAAGAATCTGAAAAATAATTGGATGAACCTTCCCTCCTATCATTTAAAAAGGTTGAGGGAATATCATAATTAGATGATAATTCCATATAATGAGAAAAAAAATCATGGCCATTTAGGGAATTTTTCTCTGTGATCAAACCATAGGATTACATAAGACTGACCCCCAAATTCACTTGAAACACAAAGGAATCCAGTAGAGATAGAAGAATCCAAACCACGAGAGTAGGAATTTATGAACTTACTAGAGTCCATCTAAAGAATGGGTTTAAGAGAATGATTCAGTTTTCTTCTAAAACTACATGACTTAACTTGTCCACCATAAGAAGAAAGATATATGGGGATAAGGGGCATCCCTAAAAGAGCTTGTGCAAAGCCTTAAATAAAGAGGATCCAATACCATTAATAAGCACTACAAAAGAGATAAAAAGTAACACATGACATTATCCAATGAACCACTGATAGATAAAATATAATATGTAGTAAAATAAGCTTGAGGAACAACTAAAAGACTCGATCATCTGCCTGAGATAGATTTATATTAATGGCCACACAAATGTTCTTCTAATTTTTTATGGTATGCAATCCTTCCTATGCCAATCCAATAGCTTCATGGATGAGTCTTCCTTTAAGAAAACCAAATTGTTGTGGAGAAATAAAATTTGCAAGGAAGGGATTTAGGCAAGGCGCAATAATCTTGGCGATTGTTTTCTATAAATAGTTGCATAAGGAAATGGGATGAAACTCATTGAAAGAATGTGGGTAGTCTATCTTTCGGATGAGGACTATAAATGTCAAGTTAATACTTCCAAAAATATTACTAGAGACTCAAATTTCCCCATAGGATCAAGGAAATTCAACCCCATAATATTGAAAAAGTGCTCGAAACATTAAGCAGTCTAGTCATCCAACTCCAGAATCTTGTCCCTTTTGAATGATTTGATAATTGACTTAATATAAACTTTTGAAATATCCCATAAAAATATCGATTCTCTTCTTCATTAATCATTTTTGGGAAGTGTGATAACATATGCATTATATCATCCATATTGTGATAATTGGGTTCTTGGAATAAGTATTAGAAATGGTTGACCCCAAGTGATGATAAATTTGAGAAACCCCAAACATTTCCTCCATAAACATCGTATAATTCCAAAATATTATTGAAATGCTTCTTGAGATTGGCATACTTCTTGAAATTTTTCTTATTAAGATCCCCTAATGGCAACCAAAGAGCTTGCCTCTTGAGGTACCGCTTCTTTTTCTGTTCCAGTAATATATTATGTCTTCGAGCCTCCAAAAATCTGCCTTGGTCTGAATTCAATGATGCCAACTGCCTCAATTTCTCACCACCATATAGCCTCTCCAATTCATCTTCAATATAAAAAAGTATACTTTCTTGTGCCTTCTAGTGGGCCTTGGAATAACAACAATAATGTTACCACTTCCTCAGATTGTTACCTTAATTATCAACTTGGGGCTTGTACAAAATTTAGAGGTGTTGTTAAAATTATATGCAAAGTACGATGGATATATATTTGATGATTAGGGTTGAGAACATCCTAGGTATGAGTTTGATCAATGGAGCTAATTAATTAGATAAAACATGATTACAACTTGTTGAAGAAAAACTAAACTAATTGCATAAATTAACCTTGATCTAGTTGAATGAATTGAATTCGTACCAGATTGAAAAAAAACTGATTTATATGCAAGAATGAAAGATTAATCTAATTGCATAATTAAAAACAAACCAATCTAAAAAGGGAAACTAACCTACTTGAAAGAAAGAAAATTAATATATTGTATGAAAGGAAATGAATCTAATTGAATTAAGAGTGATTCCTAACCATTGATTCAATATCCCAACCTATTTTCATCTTATTAAAAAATGTTACCCTCATGAAATGAGACACAATAAATGCAAGAAAATTCAATCCAAACTATCCTAAAGGAATTTTCTACATGCACTATAACAGTTCTTCTATGAGAGGGTAAGAAGAGATGTAAAAAGCATGTTTCTTCTTCTAAAATATTAACATAGCCAAATTTTTATGCAATGATATGTAGATTAGGTTCATATCCCTAAAAATATACTGCTGATAACTTCAATGAACTTGCATCCACTTATAAAGGAAACATGTTGAACATTACAAGTTCTTATCAACTTCAGTATGGGTTCAAAATTGTATTTCGAAAATGATGTGCATGCTGATCTAATTCTCTAATAAAGATTAAGAAAATGAAATTCAACACAATAACATGAAAAAAATAAAGAAAGAATATAAAAATGGTCCTTCAACCCTCTTGAGTGGGCCCTACCCAAGAAACACAAGGAACCTCTGAAAAGTCTACTGAGAATGAAAAAAAAGCATATTTAATAACCAATAATAGATATTACATCTAGGGAGAAAATCCCCAAGTCTCCAAAAATCTTCTCAACAAAATACTTTAATGCAATATTTAGATCTTTGTTTTTCCTCCCTTTGTTGTTTGTATTAGGGTTTATTCATATAACTATAAATCGACTTTCTCCTTGAATTAAGAACAAAATATGGGGTAGCACATTTCCCTTCATTATATTGGTTATCCTTTAGATATTTCAAGTTCGAGTCTATAGATAGTGTTCATAAATGCACTAATAGCACATTTGGAGGTAGGTGGGGACAAGATCCTTGATTATCTCATAGTGTTGGGATCTACCTTGTTTCATGGATAGTTCAACCTGCTAACATTATTCTACACATACTCTTCATCACAAATATGAAACAAAAAATATTACCATTACTCGTTAAATCCCATACTCAAAACTATTCATTAGACAACTTGCAAAATATCCATAATTGCTATGACACACGGTCAATTAATGTAGGTTTTTATTTACATAATGGTTAAAATTAGGTCTGTGATGGGCCCTTTAGATAGAAAATATCAAGGCTTATCATACCCTCTAATTGAAATTCTTGCACACCCTTGTGGAACAAAATTGTAGCTTTTTGCAATTACTATTGTTGTTGTTGCTCATTGTGTCCCTGCCTAATGTCCCGTTGTTGTTGTTGGTCATTGCGTTTCTACACAATTTTGTACTAATACTCACTATGCCTCTATCTAGTATCACATGCTATGCCAATATAATATTAGACTCATGTTCATAATATCTCGTTGTTCTCTTTATTTCTTCCAACTCTTCCTCTTCCTTGTCTCTATTTATATCAACTACTGGTGAAATTGGAAGGAGGAGAGTGGGTTTCATCCTTAACCCAATTGTAGGATTATATTTATTCCTCTCCCAAGAGCGTCAATATGTACTCAAGTTGTTCCATTGCCTATACCTATTTTTATTCCCATATTGGAGCTAAATGTTAGAAAAACAGGACCGTGGAGCAATAAAATAAAATAAATGTGGAAACAAAACATAGAATATACACAATACAATAGAGACACAGATTTACGCGGTTCACCCAGTGTGGGCTACGTCCACCAGAGAAATTTCCAGGTCCTTCCTTTATTATTATCCAGCATATGAAGGGATACAACCTACAACAAACCCATTGTAACTTCCTCTTCTTTCTCTCACAGTCTCCTATCTCAGAATACAATATTTTCCATCATCCATAACCACAATACATTCACCTCATGAAAGAGGGTTTCCTTCTAGGGAGAAAAACCCTAACATAATTTCCACCATTAGATCTGTGACTTTATAATGACCGATCCAGATTTACAATGAAATTACAATATACTTTTACAAGGCAATTTTTCCTTTGGGGGATTCTCCCCCGAACCCCCGCTGGGGGCTCGCTTGCCCCCAGACCCCCCAGCTAGGGGGATAGCCCCCCTAGACCCCGCAGAGGGGGTACCCCCCCTCTGTACTTCCCTGTGTTGAAGAGTGTACATACTTTTGGGGTGTAAATACTTCATGGGGTATAAACATGGCTGAAACTAAAAGACCTCTAAATCAGGAAGATAATCAGGCTCCACAACCAACACTAAATTCTTATCTAAGGAAAGGATGTTGTGATTGGATATGAATTCTCCTGGTTTGGTTTCTTCATCCCTAATCCAAAGTGGTTTGTTAAGTTCCTCCTCCTTGTATATTTTCAATTATGCTTCCCTGATTTATTCATGCCTTAACCATCATGCAAAATCCATCATTTAGACATTCCCTACATGTGGATTTGAATTCCATATAGAGGGGTGAGGGAGGACCATGGTATACAAATTAAATTCACATATTCTATATTTTTCTTCTATATTTCAGCTATGATAAGTATCTAGGAAGTACTTGGGTGTTTCTATGTGGAATTTTACCTATTGGGCTAGACTTGAAATCTGGTCCTTATTCCATGGTTCCTTAAGGAAAATCCATACACTCTGGCTAGTTTTCAATAGTCCAACAATTCTAGAGATACTTTAGCCATGGTTTCTAGTGATTCTTCCATCGCTTCTATCTTTTCACTTAAATATCCAATTCCTTCTTTGCTTCATCCAACCTATTTTTTAACTTATCATATTCTATATTAAGCTTCTGGTTGTAGTCTACCTATTGCATTGTCATTATCTAGAATTTTTCTTGCAGATGCTAAAGTTGTTTTTATAATTCCCAAATGGAATCCTCTTTTTGTTTCCCCTTTCTTCCCTATACCATACTTTTACATTTGAATGGTTTAACTTTAGTCTTTTCCAACTCTATCAAAGTGGAATTGAGATGTTGATCTACTCTCTTTTTTTTCCCTCGAGCATTCCTTCTATTGGAAATGGTCTCTCTCCTCCGGGTGTTGTCTGTATTGGGGTGACTTCCACCTTTTTTTTCTGTAGTTCCTCTGGACTAGGGGAATATTTAACTTCCTCAACTTTTATTGGAGTAGACAAAGGGGTAATTAGTTTTGGACTCCATTGATTTTGGCTCTTCTTTATCCCATAGGATATTCTTCTTTTTGGCTTAATAATATCAGTACCTATAATTTATAGAGGGTTGATGGATGGTGTCCTTAGTGTTGTTAGAGTGTTAGAAACCTCTTCATATTATTTTTATATGTTCATTTTCTTATTTACTTTCTTCCTAGAAGATCTTGGACTACTTACTTTCTTATATTTACCAATTTTTTCTTCCCCTTCTTTTAGTCGACACAGTTGCATCATCTCTGCCTCTATTTGTAGAAAATCTTGTCTATCCATATCCAAAAAATCTACCTAAAGGAATATGTTTCAAATTTATTTGGGCATATGATACTATTAATTTAGGGATCCCATGGTGAGCCAAAAAATCATGCTTTCCTCTCTTCACCTTGGCACTCATTTCCTTCGAGAATTGGAGGAAGTAGGGAAGGCTGAGATTCTTTGTTGGCTCATTCTTATCTTCTTGGGGTTTCTCATTTTTGTGGAAGAATAATTTCTTGGCATTGGTAGTATCTTGTATTTATTATTTTTCCCATGGGAGACCCATATGTAAGTTGGACACTATGATAATGGAGGATTCATCCACCATTATTTCCAAACCTCTCACTGTAATGATTTATTCCTTATCTTTAATATTTTTAAAATTTAATGGATAATGTAAGGAGATCTCATCATCAAACCCTCTTATCCTTTCAAAATAACCCAACCAATGGATCCTCTGAAAAGTTTTAACAATATTAGGTTTTTCATAGATCTTGGAAGGCTCATTAGGTTCCCTTCTATTGAACCTATCTCCCATGGTGTTGTGATATAGCCACCCATTGTTTTTTTCACATATGGAATCTTGCTAATTAGGTACTCCACTAGTACTTTTTAGGTATTGAAAAATAATGGTATAGAAAAAAAAAATATGATGCACAGGTGGGACTATATAGGAGAAAGAAAAATCCTTAAAAAGAACTTTGAAATGTTCCTATAAAAGGCAGGGTATAATATTTTTTATGATGAATTGGGGAGGCTCTATTCTTCAAGGAGGGTTATATAAGAAATGAGATGATTGTGAATATATGGTATTTTATAGAACATGAATTATTTAAGAGGTTCGATAGAGAGATAGGTTTCTACTGGGCTAATTCTGTAGGATTGTGTGAGAAATACCCATTAAATTGACCATGAAAATTCAACAAGAAATCCAACGATGTAATGTCTGCAATCAATTTGACCATGAAATATCAGTGAGCTAGGGTGACCTTTTTAAATTTATAAGGAAGTTTTTGTGGGAAAAAAATGCCCTTGATCATATTAATTGTAAGAAAAAAACTTGAGAAGCTTGACTGTGCTACCTTTCTTGTATAAACCATGGAGTTATTGCCTCATTTTATGCCTGATTTGAATCCCTTCTCACTAGCTTTGATTCCTATCAAACAAGATGGTTGAATACTTATTGCGCTTAATTGAGCTTAGAGATGGTAATGAGCATTTATCACTCTTTATTATGAGAGAAATTCTTGGGCCTTATCGGGTCTTATCTCAAGTTTTTTAAATGATAGTCGTATACTCATTACTCTTTGTTGCCATAATATTGAGTTTACTTTGATTGATTTGTCATCTCACTTTGATTTGTCATTTCTTTGTCATGAATTATATATGCCCCCCAACATGATGTATGAGGATCGCCTCATTCGTGTCATCTTTTTTATTAACTTAAATAATTGACCATGCATAATACATATGGATTTGGTTATTTTGCATGTTATAAAATGAAATGTAGAGAGAGGGGATTTGTAGAGTAACTTTAGGATATACTTTTTTTTTTTTTTTTGTCTTGTTTCTTATCATGTTGTGTAGATTGAATGCTAATATGAAGTGCTTTGCAAGCTTCTTGAGTCATCCTATAGGGAAAATTTAACCGTAGCATGCATGAAATGATAAAACTTTGACTTTTTCATTCTTCCAATAGGATTTGGATAGATGTTATTGTGGAAAGTATTTGATTTGAAGAACATATTCTACTATAGCTTTTACTCATTTTTTTTTTAATTTCCTTGTAGTAAGCATGGGATCCTATAGTATTCCATATATAAAATAGTATACAAAATAGAAATATTTTAGTTAGAAATGGCATAACAACAATGGTATAACCAGAACAATACAAGAATAATACAAGAATAACACCAGAAAGAGCACCTTGATTAATGATAGCAATGTTCACTTGCCTCTTCGAGGGGGGAAACTTCAAAAGAGCAGAGCTCGATTACCATAATATTCAAGAAAAAACTTGTCATACCCTCTACTCCTATTTATACTAAATCTGTCTATCCAAAATAAAAATCTAGAGGAAGATCCTTATAGAAGCGAAAGATTCTATTAGGTATTCTTACATTTGACTTATTATTCCTTATTTCTAGGCCTTATTAATATTGGCCCTTATTACATCGAAATATATTATTCTACCTATCTGATGGGTTAGGAAGGTTAGGTCTCTAACATGTCCACCCCATTAAAAGCAACCTTGTCCTCGAGGCTTGATATGAGGAAGTTGTTGCAGAATGGTAGTTGGTTCCCAAGTGGCATCTGGTGGAGTTGTATCTTTCCACTGGACTAACACTTCCTTGATGGTGTGCTGACACAGATGACGCTCACACTGGTCCAAAACTCCTTGTGGATACAACAATATGGAGGCTTCTTCATCCAACTCAGAAAGGATAGTTTAAGTTTGACACTTAGTTTCAATCACCTTCTTTAAGCACAAGACATGAAAAACGAGATGAAGCTTAAAATGACTAGGCAAAGCTAAATGATATGCTTCATGTCCCACATGCTTGAGAATGGTACAAGGACAATAAAATTTGGGTGCTAGTTTCTAAAAATGGTCAACCTTGAGAGAATTTTTCTTATAAGGTTGCAGTCGAAGAAAAACCTCATCTCCTTCAACAAATTGACACTTAGAGTGACCTTGTCCTTCCTGTTGCTTGATGAGATTATGGGCCATCAAAAATTTATCTTTGAGGGTACAGAAAATAGCCTCTCGAACTGTAAGCATTTTTTCAACCACCTAGACCTTCGAGACACCTGACAGGTATGAGAGAACTAAAGGTGGGGTTTGTCCATATACTTCTTCAAAAGGAGTCATGTGAGTAGTTGTATGGTAAGAAGTGTTGTACCACCATTCAACTAGTGGTAACCATTGAGCCCAATGATTTTTCCTTTCTGATGCAAAATACCTCAAATATGTTTCCAAACACTCATTGACAACTTCAGTTTGACCATCAGACTAGGGATGATAAGTCGTGCTGAGATGCAATTGGGTGCCTTGTAGCCCGAACAATTCTTAACAAAAATTGTTGGTGAAAGTGGGGTCTCGATCATGAAAAATAAAATGAGGCATGCCATGAATCTTGAAGACCGGATCCATGAAGAGTTGAGCCACGATGGAGGCGATAAATGGGTTTTTAATAGAACAAAAATGAGCATACTTGGAAAGACGATCAACGACCACCATGATGACTGATTTATTGCATGATTTAGGTAAGCCCACAATAAAATACATAGTGATATCCCTCCAAATAGAAGGTGGAATCATAAGTGGTTGTAGTGTGCCAGGAGCTTTGACTGTTTCAACCTTGTTTCATTGAAAAACATCACATTCTTGTACAAAATTTAGAAAGTCATATTTCGTACCATCCGAGAAAAAAAAAAAAGCGTTTGACTTGGTCATAGGTTTTGGTAAACCTAGAGCTCCCAACTGTGGGTGTAGCATGAAGCTAATAAAGTATCATGGATTCAAGTTGTGACTTTTTACTTAAATACAAACAACCTTTGTAGTGAAGCTCACCATTGTGCCAAGAGTACCCTTGGGAAACTGGAGAATTGGACTGCAATTGTTGGATCGAATGCACAATTTTTGGATCTTGTAGCTAGTCCTGATGAACAAGTTGGAGCCAATTTGGTGCAATGAAGGAGAGGGAAAAAAGGGACCCTTCATCTTCATATTTTCTTGAAAGTGCATCAACAACCAAATTGTCTTTGCCTTTATTGCAAATGGTCTCATAATATTATCCAAAGAGCTTAGTCACCCATTTTTGTTGTGCCAGGGAGGAAGGGCGTTGTTCGAGAAAATACTTGAGGCTTTGATGATCTGTCTTAATTTGGAAGAGTTGCCCCAATAGATAAGGGTATCAAATATCCAATGCATGTAGAATAGACTACGTTTCCTTTTCATAGATTGATTGGCACGAATGTCCCTTTGATAGTTGTTTTCTGGAAAAGGACAAAGTTTGACCTTATTGCATAAGGACTGCTCTAATTCCTCTCCTGGAAGCATCAAATTATAGAACAAAGGTCCTTTTGAAATCAGGAAGGGATAGGACTGGGGTGGTGCACATGGTCACCTTCAAGGTTTGAAAGACCCGATCAACTACGGGAGTCAATGTGAAAGAATTATTTTTAAGAAGAGTAGTGTGAGGTTCCGCAATATTTCCATAATTCTTAACAAACTTGCGATAATAACCTGTTAAAAACAGAAATCCATGCAATCCCTTGAGATTATTTGGGCGAGGCCAATCCTGCATAGCTTCAATCATTTCAGTATCCACCCTAACACATTCCTTGCCAATAATATGACCCATGTACTCGACTTCTGAAGTGCCAAAATCACATTTA
>JASDQU010306274.1:48750-59785 GCA_032191745.1 Picea mariana
GGGGGGGGGGGGGAATTCAACTGTAGTATAGGGACCATTTTTCATATTAGGGATAGCCGAAGAATGAAAGTGGTGTAATAAATATATACATCATAATTTGTACTAAGATTCACAAAAGATATAATAATGGGAATAATGAACTAGATTTTGTTGAGCAATGTGGCCCAAGTAACACAGGTCTCTCACTCGAATTATGGCTTAAATGGGAGAATCAAGGATTAAGGTGAAACTTGTCTCAACAGAACATCTCACGCATGCCTTCGATTCTCGACACACAAACAAGAAAACAAAGATCTTTTAAATCAACGACCCACTTGAGAAAAAATAACAAGCAAACCAGTCAAACAAGGGAGTAAATAAATTAAAAAGAAAAGAAAAAAACCTTTGGAAGTAGGTGCTGAAATATCTAGTCCTCACAAGTGATGGAACTTCGTAGGAAAAATGACCGTTGCTTGGACAAAATCAAATCGTAAGTGGTTGGGTAAAGTGCAATTGCAATTACATATTTATGTAAGCCATCATGCCATCATGGTTTCAACTTCACCAGAGAAATATATCCTACACCCTTAGACTTTCCCTGCTAACTTTGATCAAATAACAATCAATTTTACTCCTATTTAATATGATATTAAGTTAGAGTTTCTCGTAGGCCAAGCATGATAAAATGGTTCCTAAGGGTGCAGTATTTTCAAACAACCATATAATAATAAGGACAATACCCTTCCCTTGAACGCTAGACAAACAAAAAGTTAAGAAGAAGAGGGAATCCTACGACATTAAAAAAAAAAAGACCAAAAATTGAGGAAAAAAAATCAAAAGGTGCTTACACCCAAAATTGAAACCCAACAGGAAAAAAGGCTCCAAATTGAAAACAAGGAGATATATACAAGCATAAATCAACAACAACAAATAGATATAAGCATGAAACTCAACAACAATAAATAAATACAAAGAGAAAACCAACCAGTGGTGACTTATGTAAAGCATGATGAGGTCCTTTAGGAGTAAAAGAACTTTAGGTGATGACCATTCATAGGGAATTGAAGTGGTTCACCATCCAAGGTTTTTAATATGAGAGCATTTGTCCCTAAAACCTTGTTTATTGTGTAAGGACCCAACCATAAAGAATCAAACTTGTGATGTTTGGATGGGGCCTTAAGTTCTTTGTCTTACAATAGGACATCATCTCCTACTTGTAATTTACCATTGTGCTCTTTTATCGAAGGAACCTTTAACCATTTCTTGCTTCTTTTGGACGTATTGGAATGCATCCTTTATTACCTCTTCTAGTTCGATGAGTGCGTCTAAAATATGTTGTAAAGGTTGGAAATCATCTTCTGCCTCAGCAATGGCCAACCTCAAGGATGGAATTTGTAAGTGAACAGGCAGGACAACAGGGGCTCCATACACCAAAGTGTAAGGACTTTGACCCGTTGTTGTCTTAGGGGTTATATGATCATCTCATAAAGCAAAGTTTAGCTTTGTGTGTAAATCACACATGTTATATTTGACTGTTATCTTAAAGATCCAAATCATATTTTTATTTGTGGATTCGATCAATCCATCACCTTGGTGGTAATAGGTGAAAGATCGAAAAAGTTGGATGACATATGTAACACCAAGGTGGAGCATGAAATCAAACACAAAAGATGATCAATTATCAGTTAGTATCTCAGCAGGGGTTCCAAAAGAGGATAAAATGTTATGTTCAAAAAATTCTACCACCTGTTGACTCGTAGCGTTCCTAAGAGAAATCGCTTCAACCCACTTTGTAAAGTAGTTTGTAAATGTTAACATGAATATGCAACCAACACTGGAAGGCAGTGAAACCAACCTAATAAATTCCATGCCCCATCTTGCGAAAGGTACTTCGAATTCAATAGGCCTAAGAGTTAAGGAAGAAAACTTTCCCTTCTTAGCGAAGCATTGGCAAGCTTCTCATTTTCGAACCAGTAAATGGGCATCTTGGTGGAGTGAAGGCCAAAAGTAACCTGCATCTAAAATGTTTGCTGCAATGGTTTTGGATGAAAATTAACCTCCACAAACCCCAAAGTGGCATTGTTCAAGTACCATTTGAGATTGATCAAGAGTCAAGCATCGTGACAAAAGTCGATCAATGTTCCTTTGGTAAAGGATTTGTTCTTGTAAAACATACCAGACAACTTGCAAACGAAGTTGTCTTTTGGATTTAGTATCCATGTCTGGTGGGAAAACACCATTGATCAAAAAATAAACGATAGGACCATACCATGGTTGTGAGGATAACTCAGTTTTGTTAACTAGTTCTTTGAAACGAATCAACTCATCTACTTGAGGTGGTTCATCTATAACCGAGGGTTGAGATTCCGTTAGCAATTCATCCAACCCCATCCCCCTTATGGTTTTCGTCAGTTTAATTTCCAGGTCATACTCTTCCATGTGAATGATCCATTTGGACCATTTACTATGCAATTTGATTTGATTCAATAGAATGACTAAGAGATATGTAGGCACAAAAACCTAAACTTTGTAGCCTTGGATTTAATGTCAGAATTTATCCAAGTCTTTATACAAAGAATAATCATGTTTATCCAGTGTATAATAGTTCATTTTGTGTGTCTTCAAATTCTGGCTCATGAAGGCGATTGGCTTAATATTTTCCTCATGATCCTTTTGCAGGAAGATTGCGGAAACTATCTCCTCTGATGAATTAGTGTACATGAAAAAGTATTTAAAGGGATTATGATTGATTAACAGAGGGGAAGAAGCAATGACTTTCTTAATGGATTCAAAATCCTGATGGGTAGGGGGTCCCATTTGAATTGAATTTCCTTCTTCATAAGTTGATTTAGAGGTTTGACTACTTGAGAAAAATCAGGAATGAAGCATCTCAGGAAGTTTATCTTTCCAAAGAAAGATTGCATTTCTTTTTTATTAGAAGGTAAGGGAAGATTTTTTATTTCTACCACTCTCTTGGGATAAACCTTGAAACCTTCTTGAGAGACGATGTGACCCAAATTTTTTCTCTCGATAACATAGAAAATAGTCTTCTTAGGATTTAACTATATGCCAAACTTACGACATATAAGAAGAACCTGCCCGAGGTGATCAAAATGACTAGTTCTTTCTTTGGAAAAGACCATGAGTTCATCGAAGTAGAAAGCAATCATCTTACCCAGTAATCCTTTGAAATCAATGTCTATGGCACGTTGAAAGGTGTTCCCAACATTAATAAATCCAAAATGCATCTTGTTATATGCATATGTGTCCCAATGGGTAGTGAAGGTGGTTTTGTGAATATGAGAAATCTTGAGGGATATCTGATTGTAAATTGAGAAACCATCTAAAAGGGACATCATTTGAGCTCCAAAAAATTTTTGTAGGATCACATCCATTGGTGGGATGAGGTAGTTGTAATTTAGGGACACCCTATTCAAATTTTGGTAGTCGACACACAAACGAATATCACCAGTTTTCTTCCCAACGGGAACCAAATTAGATACCCATTGTGAGTAATGGACATGGTATATGACCCTGAATGCTTCCATCTTGTCTAATTCAGATTTAATTGTTCGTTCCAAAGAAGGGTTGTTATTTATTTTTCTCTTCCTGTAAGGCTTCAAATCAAGGATTAGGGGTATGACATGGACTATCTTCTACATATCAAAAACTTTGAGATCCTCATAGGACCAAGAAGAAACATCCTTGTACTTTATCAATAGTTCTATGAATTGAGTGATATCAAAAGGAGAACATTGTGAACCTATATAAACCAGTTTTGGATCTTTCTCAGTTCCCAGGTTTATAGGGATGGCTTATTGCACCTTCCTAATAGATTCACTATCAATACTAGGTGCAGAGATAGTGGCATCATTGGAATAAAACATGGATTCCAGTATGGACAAACCAGGGGAAATCTTATTTTTATTAAATTGGATTATGTCCCCAATTTCCTCTTCCAACTGATGGCTGATATGTAAATATTCAAATTCCTTCTTGTTTTGAAGGAACCTACAGATTTGTTTGTCATTATCAAAAACTTGCTAAGAGTCCACATTATCAGGTAACACAAGTCTATGTAAAATTTCTATTTTTATATCTTCGATAGCCCTTACGGAATACGAAGTGAAGTAAGAACCAGCCAAGGACAAAGTATCATCTACATGGTTTGCGGCCCTAGGTGTGTCTTGAATTTTGAAACATAAGAAATTCTCAATAAGCTCCTTAGCCCTTCAGTGGTATTGTTTGAGGCGTGGGTTATGACCTTCATATTTATCACTAATTTGATTCACAACCAATTCAAAATCCCCACTCACCAACAAATGGTGAATTCCTAAGTCTAAGGCCTTTTGGAGGACTTGAACTAACACTTCATATTTAGCCATATTATTAGTGTCAGGGAATTCTAATCAAAAAGATAAATGGATTTCCTTTCCCTTGGGATCACACAAAAGGAACCCAAAATCCATGCTCTACACCATTTCTTCCAACTCAGAAGGAGGTACATGTTCATCTTCCTTAGATAACATATTATATGTACCCATACCCGTGTCTTGAAAATACACATGTTTTGTGTTGTAGGAATCATGTACAACCTTCTCTTGGTATTTTGGTTCCCTCCTAATGAAAACTTCAACACATTTATGAGGAAAGGTGAAGTGGGTTCCTTCAATGAAATAACAACCCTTTTTTACTTTGTTGGACCACTCCCTCCCTAAAAGAATGCCATATGCTTCAGTTATGTCTGCTACGATCAAGTTTATGAGCATGCTCACATCCGTATATTGGTTTAAAGTAATGGATAAGTCCTTTATGTAACCAACGGTTTCTACAGTCCTTGAATGCAAAGCTAGAAAATTTTTACATGGGCCCATGCATTCAAGACCCAGTCTCCTCATGAATCAAAGGGGAATGACATTGTGCCTCACTCCTGTGTTAGCGACACAATTATGGAGCTCAAAATAAGAAATCATAACTGATATATAGAAAGGAGGAACCCCAGGGTCTAGATCAATAACATCATATGCTTCCTTAGGTTGAGGAGAGGAGTCTTTGGAAAGAGAAACTCTTTGTTCTATTCGTGGAGTAGGAAGTGCTTGTAGAACATGTGAAAGGTTTTCAAACTGAATAGGTGTTATAAGAGCATCTAGTAATTTCATGTGGGTGGGGACCTTCTCTATATCTTCAACTATGTTGTAAGACACCGGTGTTGGGAAGTAGGGTGGCAGATTATTAAGAAAATTTATGTTGTTTGGAGTGCAGGGAACCTTGTTCCTTGGATGAAAAGGTAATATACCATTCATGGGAATTTTTCCTTTTTCATTGTCCTTAGGATGGATTTTGGTCCCCTCCTCCCCTTGCAGAGTGGTTTTAGGGGCTTGAATCCTATTTTCTACAACACATTTTCTGAAGGAAAGAGGATCCTCATTGCAGGTAATATAATATTCCATGTTAACTTGGTTGTTTTGGGAAGTGGAGGCAAGCTTGTGTTTCACTGGAGGTAGAGGGGATTTGTTGGTTTTAGACAATTCTAGGTGATGTGTATATGAGTAACAATACTTGGGATCATGGAAGTCTTGGAAAAAGTGGCACCACTCCACTTCAACAGCATTTTTCCTAGGAGGAGGTGTAGAGAAAAAGGAGGTCTTAGCCTCACAGGAGAAGTAAACTACAATTCATTCACCTTTTGATTAAGGGAAATTATTTGGTTGTTCATGTTCATTTAAAACTTGAGCATTTAAAAAATTTCCCTTTCTTCAATCCTTGAAGTTTGGATAGGTGGGGGTTCATACCGAGGGCCCTTGTTTCAAGGTACCTCATTCATAGGCCTCCCGTTAAAATGGGTTTGCACTAAAGGTGATGGAATCATACCGAATTCCTCCATGTTTCTCTCAATTTCCAGGGTGCTACCCTTAGCCACATATAAACTTTGTGTTTATATATATTTCAATATATACTTTACATTTGGATTCATAGCAGTCATGTAATAATGGAACAAATTGTTCCCAAGTGGTTGGGAAGTAGTTGGGATCCTATTCAAGGTCGAGATAAAGCATTGATTAAAGTTTTGAATTTTCTCCCCCTCATTGATGGAGATGGTTGTGAAATCCTTGAGTAAATAAGCCACATCATCCGCCCCTTGGAAATGATTCTTGAATTCTTGGAACATAATGTCACAATCTGGGATACTATCATTGGGAATCAAGTGATACCATCTCGTTGCTTCACCCTCAAAGGTTCTTACAAAAATTCTAATGTTCACATAAGGAATTGTTATGTCCATAAGTGTTAATGCATCATAGAATTTTTGTATATGTTCCTCGGCATTCAATATACCAGTGCCATTGAACTTAGGAATCCTATTTGGGGCATTTGCAGGCATGTCATGAAGAGGTTGGGGAAACCTCAAAGGAGTCTTGGGTTACCAGGAAATTTCCATCGGAACAACTATGGGAGGAACAAGAACAATTGTTGGAACAACGAGAGGAACAAGTTGAGGGTTAATAACTGTTGTTGGATTAACTAAAGATTGCTTTAGTAGGGGGCTTGGAAAAGGAGAAGAGGAAGAGGGTGACTCAACTCGCATTGTAGGTGTAACGCATTTCTGTGGTTTCCCAGGTGTATGTGTCTCACTACTTGTTTTCTTTCGTGAACTTTGACCTTTTGTATTCCTAGAGGACATTGTTTCCCTAGTATTAGGATGTTTCCACCCTATAATCTTGCAAGGGGATCAAGCAAGTAATTTAAGTACAAGATATGTATCACACCAACAATCCTACTCTTTCTAGCATGATGTTGATTAACCCAACTATAAAAAAATATTTGTTTTCATTCTTCTCAAAGTGGAAGGTAAAGTATGACAGATTTATAACTTATCACATGAGTTCGAACCAATAAAATAGGACACTGACAAGGTAAAAGGAAAGGAAAACTTGATGGTATTTATGACTTCCAGATGCAACAAAATTGCAAGGGAAATCAACTATAAAAAGTACCAAAGAAAATTCCAAAGGAACACTGAAATACCTTGCCACAAAATTCTGTCAACAAGTGGGAAAGGGACCCCAAAGAATTTGGGTCCAATGCTAAGTACAAGTTTGGGATACAAGAAAAAATAAAAAGAATTGAAAGGTCCCTAGTATGGTTGCCAGAAAAGGGACATGTTCTAAGCAAAATATGCCAGTTGGGACAGATCCAAACTTATTTAGCTATGAATCCGGTTACAACCTCTTTGATAGCTCGACATGAGGCATAAACTACTGGCACCTCAGGCGGTCCTCCACCTGAGGAGGTAGTGAAGGGGGCAAAGGAGAGGTGAAATATTTATAATAAGTCTTTCTTAGGACCACCCACCCTGGGTGTTGTCCTCCCTCAGCTTCTTGGATGGCCAAAATGTCCGAGGGGGTGAAAATTATGGACAATGGGATGAAAATAAGACGGCTGATTTTTAGTAAAACAAACTAAAAAAAGTGAACAACGAGTTGTTCGCTCCCTTAAAGCCTTGGAAATTGGCCCAAAATGGGTTCCTGGGGTAAACCGGGGTCCTGGACAATAGACCAGTAGATGCCTTAAGTGAAAAAAAGTGAAAAAAAGGGTGCAACATGAGATTAAAATATACAACCAAGTCTTTTGAGATGGTTGTAAATTGCAAACATCAAGTTGTTCGAAGCTTTTAAGTTAGGGAAACAAGCCCAGAATGGCTTGGCACCCCCCAGAGTGACTCAGGAAGTGATCTCGAAAAACTGTCAAATCAAAAGGCAGGTTGTAAATCAAGATGGACAACCTTTTTACAAGTTTTTACAACTATGTTTGGGAGATTATTTACTGCTGCAATTTATTTTCATGGGGTAAGGGTGGAATGACAAAAGGTTTGACTTTAAATGTATTTTATTGGTGAATTTTTAGTTATTAACACATGCCTTGGCCACCACATTGTTTTATAGGTTATCCCAATTAGACAAACACATCCAAAAATTGTGCCAACCAGTATAAGAAGAGTAGTCTTAACATACCATGGTGGTTAGGTTGAAGAGTGCTCCATGCAGTTCAGAGAAGCAGGGATTATCCAGTTCTCATCACTAGCACTTTTGGGCTATTAAATCCATTGGGATGGAAGAATGATACCTGGAAAAAGGAAGAGGCCCATGAAAACCCTAAAGGGAGATTTAGCTGAGCTTACCCAAGTAGAGTAGTATTCCAACCAAAATGAGCTATTCAAATCCTTGAGCATGTTTTACTAAGGAAAGACCATTTTATTTATACTAACTAGAAAACTTCTAAGGAGATCTTAATGAAAATTCCATAGATTTGACACTTAGTATTCTATGAAATTATAATTTCTTGAAATAAATATCTAAACCATCCACATGGTGAGGTCACGTCTTTCTTTCACAAGCGTGCCTCCTGGTCAATGAATCAAAATATAGCTAAAACTTTATACAAAAAAAACAAGTAAACAAGTAAATAAATATGTAACATATATGTCACAGGTAAATAATCTGTATATGCATATAGCTAAATAGTATAGATTTTGTTTTGATTGTATGGGGTGGACCCCTGCTTTGTTTGAAAGTGTTTTGCAGTTTTTTTTTAGTGTTTTTAGCTTGTTGATTTTTGCATGGGCCCTTTATGGGAAGCCATCTGTCGATTAATGTATGAAAAAACATACAATGAAAAGACAACAAAATCAATTAATTTACAAGTAAGAAATTATACCATTCAACCCAAAGGAATGGGTTGAGGCTCTTTGTGAGCGGCAAGACCACCATGTGCATGAAAGCCCCAAATGATTCCTTGTATGGGGATTGGAAGTTTACTTATCTGAATTCGATGTAGTGATGGTTATTTACGAAAGTAAAAATCATATTTTTATAAATAGAAATTTACAAGTAAGCTACTCAAACTATCTACACAAGCAAAGCATATCAACATGGGTATATGTGCCAATTTTTTTAGAAAGGGTGCTAGTGAATATAAGGTGAATAAGAGAGTGATTGGGGGGATTACCGATCAGATTTGATGTTTTTCTTCATTGTCCTTTTGGCCCCTTTTCTTGAAACAGGTCTTTAGGTGGTCCCCAACCACTTAGGAGAAGAAGAATATGTGATCGGATTGTCTCCTTGCAGGAAAACAATGAAATTTTAGTGTTTATATATGAAAAAACTGAAATAAATGAAACAAAAATTTATACATAAAAAATAGATAACATCCAACTAAGATGGATGTCCCATGGGGGGAAATTGACCAAAATGGTCAATTTTCTTGTTCGGTACAACAAGGTCATTAGTAGGAAAACATAACAGAAATGTACATGAACAAGATAATGAAGCAAAAAAGTATGAACAATAAGATAAGAGGCTTATTTAAGGGTTGTCCTAAGGGGCCGTAGGATTCCCGACCACTAAATAATGCTAAAAACAACTAAATACCTAAGAAAATATGCACTAAAACACATCAAACAAGTTAAACAAAGTTGTTATAAAATTAAATAAAGTAAGTTAAACCCAAGAAAAAAACAAAAAACAACTAGCTAACCAATCCCTCATGGAGATAGCTAACATAACAAGCATTTACTTCTACCCCTCAACCCTTAACCAACAAGTGACATGTCTAACAACTAAAATTCAACAAGTATCACACACACAAAGAGTTTCGGAAAATTGCAACAGAGCTTTGTTACTATATTCATCCTCCCTTTTTACAATGCCAACCCTCTTATTTATAAAGGAGAAGTGAAGGCTTAAGGTTAGGTCACAAGACACTTGTCACTTTTGGAAAAGTGACAAGTGGGCCAATGCTAAAGTGCTTTTGTATTTTTACCAAAAAGTAAACTTATAGTAAAAAGGGAATCTTATACAAAAGGTATCAAATCGAATCTGATTTGACCTATTAATTACAATGTATACATGCCAAAAGCAAATTATGTGAGGCCAAACTATTACAAAATTATGTGAGGCCAATCATAAAATGACAAAATTAATATCCCACATCACCATTTCCCTTCGGATTTGTGCCATCCCAAATAATCTTTGATTGCTTCCATGTTTTGCAATTGTAGGTGAGGTGATTTGGGATAGTTCCATGCCATCCATGGTTGTTGGATTCACCGGGATGAAGCCCCAACGTGTGGGGAAATTAAAGAGTTGCTTAGGAGGGAAAGGGGAATTTGGGATTTGGCCATTGTATGTAAGAAAATACCTAATGTTTAGGAAATCTTCAAATATACTTATACCCCCCCTTTTTTGCCTATAAGTTTCCCTGTGAACTAACTGAAGCATGACTTCGATTTGAACTTGTTTCGGCGAAGGGACCCCTTGGTCGTGAACCCTAAGAGGATTTTCCCCTATAACAAACAACCTCAAAAATCATTTTTCTTTTTCCCATGTTTTATCTTTGTTATCTACCTTTTCGATGCCTTGCATTTGGAACAAATATGACTATTGATGAGCAATATATGGCCCTAGAAAGGTACAGGGTAAGGCGATGGTCGAGAGATTAATCATGGAAAAATTTGAAATTGGGAAAAATAATTTTTTCTGGACACCAGAATTGATAGGCTTCTACATGCCTACATACTTGTAGATTAAATGGGTTTTCCTCATCCAACCCAATTTGGCCTCAGAGAACCCCAATTAGGCCTTAGAGGACCCCAATTAGGCCTCCTTAAGGCGCATGTGTTTTGGGCCTATAATGCGTCCCTGTCACTCTAGGATGCACCACTGAAATTATGGGCTTAATTTGGGGAGGATAATTCCATGAATACATTATTGACTTTGCCTCGGTCTTTTTTACTATTCACGGGAGAAAATACGCCTCCGTATGGTGAAGCTATGCAATTAACAAGTACAATGACTCTTTGGGGGGTAATTTTAATTTTTTATATATAGTTTTAAATATATAAATATAAATATAAATATATATATATATATATATATATATATATATATATATATATAGATATAGATAGATAGATAGATAGATAGATAGATAGACAGACAGACAGATAGATAGATAAAACTAAATTAAAACAAATAATATAATTTCAAATTTAAAATTA
>JASDQU010306274.1:59885-82950 GCA_032191745.1 Picea mariana
TTCATGTCTTGTGCTTAAAGAAGGTGATTGAAACTAAGTGTCAAACTTAAACTATCCTTTCCAAGTTGGATGAAGAAGCCTCCATATTGTTGTATCCAAAAGGAGTTTTGGACTAGCATGAGCGTCGTCTGTGTCATCACACGATCAAGGAAGTGTTATTCCAGTGGAAAGATACAACTCCACCAAATGCCACTTGGGAACCAACTACCATTCTGTAACAACTTCCTCATATCAAGCCTCGAGGAGCAAGTTTTTTTTAATGGGGTGGACATGTTAGGGACCTAACCTTCCTAACCCCTCACATAGGTAGAATAATATATTTCCATGTAATAAAGGCCAATATTAATAAGGCCTAGAAATAAGGAATAATAAGTCAAATGTAAGAATACCTAATAGAAGCTTTCGCTTCTATAAGGATCTTCCTCTAGATTTTTATTTTGGATAGACAGATTTAGTATAAATAGGAGTAGAGGGTATGACAAGTTTTGTCTTGAATATTATTGTAATAGAGCTCTGATCTTCTGAAGTTTTCCCCCTCGAAGAGGCAAGTGAACATTGCTATCATTAATCAAGGTGCTCTTTTTGGTGTTATTCTTGTATTGTTCTAGTTATACCATTGTTGTTATGCCATTTCTAACTAAAATATTTATGTTTTGTATACTATTTTATCTTTGGAGTACTACATGATCCCATGCTTACTACAGGAAAATTAAAAAAAAATGAGTAAAAGCTATAGTAGAATATATTATTCAAATCAAATACTTTCTACAATAACAACGTCTATCCAAATCCTATTGCAGGAATGAAAAAGTCAAAGTTTTATCATTTCCTGCATGCTACAGTTAAATTTTCCCTATAGGATGACTCAAGAAGCCTGCAAAGCACTTCATATTAGCATTCAATCTACACAACATGATAAGAAACAAGACAAAAAAAGAAAAAAGTATATTCTAAAGTTACTCTACGAATCCCCTCTCTCTACTTTTCATTTTATAACATGCAAAATAACCAAATCCATATGTATTATGCATGGTCAATTATTTAAGTTAATAAAAAAGATGACATGAATGAGGCGATACTCATACATCATGTTGGGGGGCATATATAATTCATGACAAAGAAATGACAAATCAAAGTGAGATGACAAATCAATCAAAATAAACTCAATATTATGGCAACAAAGAGTAATGAGTATATGACTATCATTTCAAAAACTTGAGATAAGACCCGATAAGGCCCAAGAATTTCTCTCATAATAAAGAGTGATAAATGCTCGTTACCATCCCTAAGCTCAATTAAGCGCAATAAGTATTCAACCATCTTGTTTGATAGGAATCAAAGCTAGTGAGAAGGGATTCAAATCAGGCATAAAATGAGACAATAACTCCATGGTTTATACAAGAAAGGTAGCACAGTCAAGCTTCTCAAGTTTTTTTCTTACAATTAATATGATCAAGGGCATTTTTTTCCCACAAAAACTTCCTTATAAATTTAAAAATGTCACCCTAGCTCACTGATATTTCATGGTCAAATTGATTGCAGGCATTACATGTTGAATTTTCATGGTCAATTTAATGGGTATTTCTCACACAATCCTATAGAATTAGCCCAGTAGAAACCTATCTCTCTATTGAACCTCTTAAATAATTCATGTTCTATAAAATACCATATATTCACAATCATCTCATTTCTTATATAACCCTCCTTGAAGAATAGAGCCTCCCCAAGTCAGCATAAAAAATATTATACCCTGCCTTTTACAGGAACATTTCAAAGTTATTTTTAAGGATCTTTCTTTCTCCTATATCGTCCCACCTGTGCATCATATTTTTTTTTTCTATACCATTATTTTTCAATACCTAAAAAGTACTAGTGGAGTACCTAATTAGCAAGATTCCATATGTGAAAAAAGCAATGGGTGGCTATATCACAACACCATGGGAGCTAGGTTCAATAGAAGGGAACCTAATGAGCCTTCCAAGATCTATGAAAAAACTAATATTGTTAAAAAATTTCAGAGGATCCATTGGCTGGGTTATTTTGAAAGAATAAGAGGGTTTGATGATGAGATCTCCTTACATTTTCCATTAAATTTTAAAAATATTAAAGATAAGGAATACATCATTACAGTGAGAGGTTTAGAAATAATGGTGGATGAATCCTCCATTATCATAGTGTCCAACTTACATATGGGTATCCCATGGGACAAATAATAAATACAAGATACTACCAATGCCAAGAAATTATTATTCCACAAAAATGAGAAACCCCAAGAAGACAAGAATGAGCCAACAAAGAATCTCAACCTTCCCTACTTCCTCCAATTCTCGAAGGAAATGAGTGCCAAGGTGAAGAGGGGAAAGCATGATTTTTTGGCTCACCATGGGATCCCTAAATTAATAGTATCATATGCCCGAATAAATTTGAAACATATTCCTTTAGGTAGATTTTTTGGATATGGATAGACAAGATTTTCTACAAATAGAGGAAGAAATGATGCAACTATGTCAACTAAAAGAAGGGGGAGAAAAAATTGGTAAATATAAGAAAGTAAGTAGTCCAAGATCTTCTAGGAAGCAAGTAAATAAGAAAATGAACATAGAAAAATAATATGAAGAGGTTTCTGACACTCTAACAACACTAAGGACACCATCCATCAACCCTCTATAAATTATAGGTACTGATATTATTAAGACAAAAAGAAGAATATCCTACGGGATAAAGAAGAGCCAAAATCAAGGGAGTCCAAAACTAATTACCCCTTTGTCTACTCCAATAAAAGTTGAGGAAATTAAATATTTCCCTAGTCCAGAGGAACTACAGAAAAAAAAAGGTGGAAGTCACCCCAATAGAGACAACACCTGGAGGAGAGAGACCATTTCCAATAGAAGGAATGCCCAAGGGATAAAAAAGAGAGTAGATCAACATCTCAATTCCACTTTGATAGAGTTGGAAAAGACTAAAGTTAAATCATTCAAATGGAAAAGGATGGTATAGGGAAGAAAGGGGAAACAAAAAGAGGATTCCATTTGGGAATTATAAAAACAACTTTAGCATCTACAAGAAAAATTCTAGATAATGACAATGCAATAGGTAGACTACAACTAGAAGCTTAATATAGAATATGATAAGTTAAAAAATAGGTTGGATGAAGCCAAGAAGGAATTGGAGATTTAAGTGAAAATATAGAAGCGATGGAAGAGTCACTAGAAACCATGGCTAAAGTATCTCTATAATTGTTGGACTATTGAAAACTAGCCAGAGTGTATGGATTTTCCTTAAGGAACCATGGAATAAGGACAAGATTTCAAGTCTAGCCCAATAGGTAAAATTCCACATAGAAACACCCAAGTACTTCCTAGATAATTATCATAGCTGAAATATAGAAGAAAAATATAGAATATGTGAATTTAATTTGCATACCATGGTCCTCCCTCACCCCTCTATATGGAATTCAAATCCACATGTAGGGAATGTCTAAATGATGGATTTTGCATGATGGTTAAGGCATGAATAAATCAGGGAAGCATAATTGAAAATATACAAGGAGGAGGAACTTAACAAACCACTTTGGATTAGGGATGAAGCAACCAAACCAGGAGAATTCATATCCAGTCACAACATCCTTTCCTCATATAAGAATTTAGTGTTGGTTGTGGAGCCTGATCATCTTCCTGATTCAGAGGTCTTTTACTTTCATCCATGTTTATACCCCATGAAGTATTTACACCCTAGAAGTATGTACACTCTACCACACGAGGAAGTGCAGAGGGGGTGTACCCCCTTTGCAGGGTCTGGGGGGCCTATCCCCCAAGCTAGGGGGTCTGGGGGCAAGCGGGCCCCAGTAAGGGTTCAAGGGAGAATCCCCCAAAGGAAAAATTGCCTTGTAAAAGTATATTCTAATTTCGTTGTAAATCTAGATCGATCATTATAAGGTCGCAGATCTAACGGTAGAAATTATGTTAGGGTTTTTTTCCCTAGAAGGAAACCCTCTTTAATGAGGGAAATGTATTGCGGCTATGGATGATGGCAAATATTGTATTCTGAGATAGGAGACTGTGAGAGAAAGAAGAGGAAGTTACAGTAGGTTTGTTGTAGGTTGTATCCCTTCATATGCTGGATAATAATAAAGGAAGGACCTGGAAATTTCTCTAGTCGACATAGCCCACACTGAGTGAACCACGTAAATATGTGTCTCTATTGTATTGTATATCTTCTATGTTTTGTTTCCGCATTTATTTTATTTTATTGCTCCATGGTCCTGTTTTTCTAACATTTAGCTCCAATATGGGAATAAAAATAGGTATAGTCAATGGAACAACTTGAGTATATATTGATGCTCTTGGGAGAGGAATAAATATAATCCTACAATTGGGTTAAGGATGAAACCCACTCTCCTCCTTCCAATTTCACCAGTAGTTGATATAAATAGAGACAAGGAAGAGGAAGAGTTGGAAGAAATAAAGAGAACAACGAGATATTATGAACATGAGTCTAATATTATATTGGCATAGCATGGGACATTATACAAAGGCATAGTGAGTAGTAGTACGAAATTGTGTAGAAACGCAATGACCAACAAAAACAACAGGACATTAGACAGGGACACAATGAGCAACAACAACAATAGTAATTACAAGAAGCTACAATTTTGTTCCACAAGGGTGTGCAAGAATTTCAATTAGAAGGTATCATGAGCCTTGATATTTTCTATTTAAAGGGCCCATCACAGACCTAATTTTAACCATTATGTAAATAAAAACCTACTTTAATTGACCATGTGTCATAGCAATTATGGATATTTTGCAAGTTGTCTAATGAATAGTTTTGAGTATGGGATTTAACGAGTAATGGTAATATTTTTTGTTTCATATTTGTAATGAAGAGTATGTGTAGAATAATGTTAGCAGGTTGAACTATCCATGAAACGAGGTAGATCCCAACACTATGAGATAATCAAGGATCTTGTCCCCACCTACCTCCAAATGCGCTATTAGTGCATTTATGAACACTATCTATAGACTGGAACTTGAAATATCTAAAGGATAACCAATATAATGAAGGGAAATGTGCTACCCCATATTTCGTTCTTAATTCAAGGATAAAGTCGATTTATAGTTATATGAATAAACCCTAATATGAACAACAAAGAGAGGAAAAACAAATATCTAAATATTGCATTAAAGTATTTTGTTGAGAAGATTTTTGGAGACTTGGGGCTTTTCTCCCTAGATGTAATATCTATTATTGGTTATTAAATATGTTTTTTTTTCATTCTCAATAGACTTTTCAGAGGTTCCTTGTGTTGCTTGGGTAGGGCCCACTCAAGAGGGTTGAAGGACCATTTTTATATTCTTTCTTTATTTTTTTCATGTTATTGTGTTGAATTTCATTTTCTTAATATTTATTAGAGAATTAGATCAGTATGCACATCATTTTCGAAATACAATTTTGAACCCATATTGAAGTTGATAAGAACTTGTAATGTTCAACATGTTTCCTTTATAAGTGGTTGCAAGTTCATTGAAGTTATCAGGAGTATATTTTTAGGGATATGAACCTAATCTACATATCATTGCATAAAAATTTGGCTATGTTAATATTTTAGGAGAAGAAACATGCTTTTTACATCTCTTCTTACCCTCTCATAGAAGTTCTTGTAGAACTGTTATAGTGCATGTAGAAAATTCCTTTAGGATAGTTTGGATTGAATTTTCTTGCATTTATTGTGTCTCATTTCATGAGGGTAAAATTTTTTAATAAGATGAAAATAGGTTGTGATATTGAATCAATGGTTATGAATCACTCTTAATTCAATTAGATTCATTTCCTTTCATACAATATATTAATTTTCTTTCTTTCAACTAGGTTATTTTCCCTTTTTAGCTTGGTGTGTTTTTAATTATGCAATTAGATTAATCTTTCATTCTTGCATATAAATCAGTTTCTTTTCAATTTGGTACGACTTCCATTCATTCAACTAGATCAAAGTTAATTTATGCAATTAGTTTAGTTTTTCTTCAACAGGTTGTAATCATGTTTTATCCAATTAATTAGCTCCATTGATCAAACTCATACCTAGGATGTTCTCAATCCTAATCATCAAATATATATCCATCGCACTTTTCATATAATTTTCACAACACCTCTAAATTTTGTACAAGCCCCAAGTTGATAATTAAGGTAACAATCTGAGGAAGTGGTAACATTATTGTTGTTATTCCAAGGCCCACTAGAAGGCACAAGAAAGTTCAATTTTTGATATTGAAGATGAATTGGAGAGGCTATATGGTGGTGAGAAATTGAGACAGTTGGCATCACCGAATTCAGACCAAGGCAGATTTTTGGAGGCTCGAAGGAATAACATATTATTGGAACAAGAAAAGAAGTGGTACCTCAAGAGGCAAGCTCTTTGGTTGCCATTAGGGGATCTTAATAAGAAAAATTTCAAGAAGTATGCCAATCTCAAGAAGAGTTTCAATAATATTTTGGAATTATACGATGTTTATGGAGGAAATGTTTGGGGTTTCTCAAATTTATCATAACTTGGGGTCAACCATTTCTAATCCTTATTCCAAGAACCCAATTATCACAATATGGATGATATAATGCATATGTTATCACACTTGCCGAAAACGATTAATGAAGAAGAGAATTGATATTTTTATGGGATATTTCAAAAGTTTATCTTAAGTCAATTATCAAATCATTCAAAAAGGACAAGATTCTGGAGTTGGATGACTAGACTGCTTAATGTTTCGAGCACTTTTTCAATATTATGGGGTTGAATTTCCTTGAGTCTATGGGGAAATTCGAGTCTCTAGTAATATTTTTGGAATTATTAACTTGACATTTATAGTCCTAATCCAAAAGATAGACTACCCACATTCTTTCAATGAGTTTCGTCCCATTTCCTTATGCAACTATTTATAGAAAACAATCGCCAAGATTATTGCACCTTGCCTAAATCCCTTCCTTGCAAATTTTATTTTTCCACAACAATTTGGTTTTCTTAAAGGAAGACTCATCCATGAAGCTATTGGATTGGCATAGGAAGGCTTGCATACCATAAAAAATCAGAAGAACATTTGTGTGGCCATTAATATCAATCTATCTCAGGCATATGATTGAGTCTCTTAGTTGTTCCTCAAGCTTCTTTTACTTCATATTATATTTTATCTATTAGTGGTTAATTGGATAATGTCATGTGTTACTTTTTATCTCTTTTGTAGTGCTTATTAATGGTATTAGATCCTCTTTATTTAAGGCTTCACACAAGCTCTTTTAGGGACACCCCTTATCCCCATATCTCTTTCTTCTTATGGTGGACAAGTTAAGTCATGTAGTTTTAGAAGAAAACTAATTCATTCTCTTAAAGTCATTCTTTAGATGGACTCTAGTAAGTTCATAAATTCCTACTCTCATGGTTTGGATTCTTCTATCTCTGCTGGATTCCTTTGTGTTTCAAGTGAATATTTGGGGGTCGGTCTTATGTAATCCTATGGTTTGATCACAGAGAAAAATTCCCTAAATGGCCATGATTTTCTTTCTCATTATATGGAATTATCATCTAATTATGATATTCCCCCAACCTCTTTAGACGATAGGAGGGGAGGTTCATCCAATTATTTTTCATATTCTTCTAGGTGGGACCTCTATTTTTTGAGGCCTCGTGGTGTGAGCCATTCCTTACCTTCCTTGGGGGTTAGGGTTCATAAAATCCAAGGAAACTTGGACTTCAAAGGATAACAAAAACTTATCATTGAAATTGGTATAGGAAAAGGAAATCTGTGAAGTTTTCCATGGTCTCCAACATCTCATATCAGGGGTTCTTAGAGAAGGAGTTGACCCCAAATTCCCTTGGCCATGAATATTATGTTAGTGACTATGTGGGGGTTGTGGGGTAGACCCAAAAAACTATCCCTAAAAATATTCATTTCTCAAAATCAACAATATGTTGTATTTGTTGAAGATACCATGGGTTTATGTGAGCCTCTAATCACTGAGCTTAATAAAATGTTATTGGGATGGGTGTTTTTTTTATTAGATGTGAATGGTTCTTTTGGAAGGATTATTACAGGTTTGTCCTCCCTTGTTCCAGTTACTAATGCCTTATCTATGAAATTAGGGCTTTGAAATGAGGTTTTCCGCAAAGAACCAGACTAAGCGTTTCTTCTATGCAACATTTATGGGGCTTAAATTGATCCGGAGGACTATTGAAATTATCCTCTCAACCTCAATATACTGCATTTATAGATGATTGTATTGGTTGGAGACATGCACTTTACTCTGATTCATGAGGAGATATTGGATGAGTCTACGAGGGAATACCAATAGTCTCATTTCTTTTTAATAAAATTTGAATAATATGGCTTGCTTGACGTTGATCCAATGATCATACATGGTGTAATAACAAGAGTGGTTGTAATAGTTCCCTTACACATTTGGATAGATTCATTTTTCATCATTTTATCTTATAGGACATTGGTGGTTTTACATCATGGGTGGGGAAAATCAGATGTTGGAATCATTTCCCTATTTTTATTGAAGTCGACAAGCCACATGACTAGCTAGGGGCCTCGTAAAAATTTAATCCATCGTGAATTGAATTAGATGAATTACAAAAGTTGGTTTCAAAATCATGGTATAATTATTAGGAAAATGATGACTTATCCACCAATCATCCATCTGTAGATACCTTGTGAATGTTAAGGGAAAAGGTTGTTCATGGGGAAGTAGACTAAAGGAAGGAACAAAAAAGTTCACCTTTTGAGATTGAAGATGAATTGGAGAGGATATATGGTGGTGAACACTTGAGACATTTGGAATCATCAGATTTGGACCAAGGTAGATTGTTGGAGTATCAAAGACATAATGTATTACTGGAACAAGAAAAGAAGTGGCACCTCAAGAGTCGAGCTCTTTGGTTAGTAATAGGGGATCTCAATACAAAATTTTCCAAGAAGTATGCAAGTCTTAGGAATGTTTTTAATATTATTTTGGAAATATTCAATATTAATGGAGGAAAGCATTCAACCACAATTTTGCACACCATTTGCATTATGAGATGGCTTAGTCCTTGTCCCTGACATGGAAGCTTAGATCCCAAATTTTCCCATCAAATCCACTTAAAAAATAGTGTTTTTTCTTGTATCTGCAGGTCACCTCAGTGAAACACGCATACATTCACGCCTTGCTAATGTACAACCCATAGATTCCCTAAAAAAATATGAAAAATAAAATAATTCCACTTTTTTGGCCTACGATTTTGTTGGTTTCTTCTATGAGTTATACCTTTAACATGATTGACCCAGGTTCAGGTCTACTAGGGGTCCAAAAAAGCCTCTAAAACTATTGGCCCTCCTGGTAAACCAGAAAGCAACGCAGTACACATAGTGCACTATGCAATCTCATTCGAGATAGTCTATGGGTGGCTGCAACGCTCAGGTGCTTGTAGTTGGGGAATCAGTGCGGATCTTGGATTGTACTATGTGATGCTCAATCAATTACTATATCATTCATCTATGTTAGCTATTCTGTCATTCTTTATTCATGCATGTGAATCAATAGATCTAACTACTTCACCAAGACATTCATATAAGATATAACCATTGAAAGAAAAGACATAAACAATAAGCATTCCACATAAGACATGAATTACCATGGTTCACCCCCTCTTGGGCTATGTCCAAAAAGATTTGTCTCTTAAGCTCTTTTATTATGGTTCTGTCATATATGGTGTTGAGCGCACTACAACTCCATCCATACATTCACAAACAGACTCCACGAGCTTTATGAGGATGACTAGATCGCACCAAGATCCTCGGCCTATGATCTAACTCTCAAGGTGTGGTTACTTTTCTCTCCCATAGCTCAACATATTACAAAAAGGTATCAGATTATAGTCGTGTTATAGACCTGTTACTCTATCTCACACGAGTAACATATACTAATTGACAACCCCCCTAGACCTCCTACGTGTCTATTTATATCTAATTTTTTCTCATCAACCATTACATCCTCTTACCAAAACCCTAACCTAGTTAGGTCTTCTTGCATGATGTCCTTGCACGCTTTTCTCCTCTGCATGTGCATTTTCCTTTCATCCACTACTTTTCCTGCCAGTTATCTTTCTTTCCCATCTTCTTGCATGTGTGCCTCACATGCCTTTTTGTTGGCTATATTTTTTCCACATTGTGCCTTTTCCCCAAAGTGGGCTTGTGCCCAATAGGCCCCCAACACTGACATCATGACACATCCCGAGTCACTACCTGACTTATGTAACTGTCACTACTTTCTTCCTGTGCCTGTTCCTTCATGCTACAGTGCGTCATATATTTTTGTTATTCGTTGGCATTATTGTTGATACCGATTGCTCTTTTCAGCCATAATGGTGACCACTTGCTTTGTGATAGGAGATTGTAAAATCTTGCCTCCCTCGGCCCCGATATGCTCAATTATCCTCTTATATGTGTCACTCTCCATGACCAGTTGCTCTACCTTTTCTTGCAGGGGTTCCAACAGTCCCTGTCTTGATGTCTTCTACACTTGCAACACTTTCTCTTCCAACTGCAAGGCCTTAAGCTCACTGATCATTTTGATCTTCTCTGTCAGTGACACTATTTCTTGTCACTGCTTCACCTTCGCCATTGTTGCATGTAGTTTATTTTCCTTCTCTTAGAGTTCCTGGAGGCTCCCATCCTCGAGGAAGTGAGTCCAGAGTTGTGCTCTCTTCTCTAACAACTCAGTGACTATATTTACACTTTGGTTGATGCCCTCTGCAGCTGTTGTTGCCTCTTATTCTCATTACGCTTTGAATTCTAGGGGAGTAGTGGGTGTGACACACTCATGCATATCTTTAATTTTCTCCTTATATTCCTAGATAGTTTGCTCTATCCTACGCAGTTTCTCTTCCGACAACCCTGCCTCCTCATTTGTTCTTCCAGGAATTACTTGAAATAGCCTGTTGATCTGATTCTCCATCTCCTCCACTATTTGCTATGCTCTCTCTTTCTATTGCGCTTCAAGGTTGAGGGCTTCCTTCATCGATATATTCTCCGTCTGGGATACCTATAGGTTTTTCGTGTCGGCTCTTGCTCTAGACTAAATCTCCTACGCAATGCTTACTTGAGGTTTATACAATGCCTTTGTTGGAATCTTGGCCAATGCCACATCTAACGTCTCAATGTCCTTTAATGGTTTTCGCATTGTTTCTTCATCAAGGAACATCATCTCTAGTGTGATGATGAAATTAGTGCTCGCCTGTGCTGCAAATTGCACTATTTTTGTCATTGGCACTTCTTCCTTTGCCTGCATAGGTATTTATTTTGGTTCTTGTGTTGTCACGATCCTTAACTGCTCCAACATAGTTTTTACCTATTGCACTTGATCTGCAATTGAAGCCCTGTGCTTCTCCGCATTCTCCCATACTTCGGCCAATATCTCCTTTATTGTTGTCACTACTAACTCCACATCATCCGAGGTTAGTGATATATGGCTCTACAGCTTGTGGGCCTTCACCTTCTTGCGACCACCACTAATGTGCTCCCCTGGCCACTTGTCCTAGGTGGCTAATGGCTCGAGACTAGTGGGCCTCTGGGTATATCTAGTAGTGGTTGGCCTCATTTTTCCTGCCTCAGGAATATCTTGGGTTCATTTCCCTTGTTCTTCCTCCTTAGGGATTTCGTATTTCCCTATGTTTGTTTCTTCCACACACACCTCTTCCATTGAGTGTATTGGTGGTTTTTCTGCGCACAGTGGAGCCTAGGTAGAGCCCCTTCATGGTCTATTTTGTGTTTGTAGTTTCTTCTTTGCTGGGGTGCTTCCCCCCTCTTGGCCTTGGGCACTCCTCTTTTTAGTTCCAACCTAGTTGGTGCCTGTTTGGTGTGATGGGGCTAGTCTTCTCTGCGTCTGAGCTTGTGATCTTGGTACTGCGGTTGGAATTTTTGGTACCTTCCATTCTTCGGGCCACTCCTAGACAACTCTCTGGATTTATTCTAGCGTGACGTAGTAGTTGAGTTGTATTCATTCTGTGGCTTTGTCTCTCTTTGCTTGCATCCATAAGTTGTGGTGCATTTCCCTGAAGTTCACAACCTGTCCAAACTCCTTCACAGTCTATGGTGTGATGCACCATGTATCCACAATCAGGTCCTACGTTTCTGCGAAGTACCTTGCAAAGATGTATGTGTTTGTATTTTTTCTATTCGGTTCTATGCTACTACGTAGTGATACATAGCATGTTGCGTCACATTTCCCTGGTCTCTCCAGGTACTTGTTGTAGACTGGTTCCTTCCAGCCAACGAGGCTAATGAGGATGAGTAAACACGGGTAGTGGAAATCAGAGCCCCAATCTTGTGTGTCCTTGAAGTCTTGTAAGAATGAATTTAAGAGGTATTGGGACCAGCTCATCAAGATCTCCTTCACACACTACATGGTGGTGGTGACCACACCAGCTGGTACTTCCTCTTTGCGACACTTGCGCATTATTTTACATCTGAGGATTCTGGTGGAAAACCTTGTTGCAGGACCGTTGATGTCACTGATCCTGATGCCCCTGTTATTGTGCTTTGTGCCATACTTGGCCTTGATCTAATCCGAGATGACCTTAGATCTGGTCTTATCCTCTAGGTATTGCTCTGGCTTTTCCCCATCTATGGGTATCCCCATGATTCCTACGATGAGGTCCACAGTGATAGGCATTGACCTATCCATCCATAAGATTATGCCATGCACTCGTGCAAGAAGTTTCTTGAAGCAGGCGTTGATGTTATTTCCCCTACAAATGTGTGGGGCATCCAGTAAGTTCATGATTTCATTGTTATATATCCCAAGAATCCATTACACTGACTCTAATAGTGGCATGCATGATGAGCCTTCTCCCTTCTTTCTAGGCAAATTTGGGATGCCAAGTCTGGAAATTTAGTGACATATTCCACCTCACGGTCTAAGCAATTGATGGAAGTCACTCTGCCTACCATGTCATCATCGAAACGCACCCCACTCAGAATCTTTGGCAGAACCAACATCCCTTCTACCTATGGTTTTGACCCTCCATGTGCACTGCTCTCAACTTGGCCCTTCTATTTGGATTGTGGGGATGATGCCCCCACCTCTGGTACACCCTCGTGTACTGCTACCCATCCTACCTCTAGTTCGTGGCTCTATGGCACAAAACCCATGGCTTTCTCAGTCTTTGATGGCCCATGTCTCCTCAAGGTATCAGACTCAATTTTTTTCGGGTCCTCCTCAATCTTCCCGACCTCCTGCATTGGGTTATGTTCCTCCTCTACTATCATTGGGTTGGTTTTGTACTCTGGTGTGTGGATTTCATCCACATCCACCACTACGGGTACCTCTTTCTCCCTTTCGTCGGTCGCACGAGAAGTACTTTGCGTGTTCCTATCGGCCTTGCCTGGCTCTCTAACACGCGGTGGTGACATTGTGATGGGGTCTAGTATGTAAATATGTCAACTCGACAAATGCTCGATCGAATTCTCTCTCCATCATTATTTCACTCGATTATGCATTCTTATCCTTATAAATTGATACAATGATTTTATTTTCCCCCCTTTTTCTGAATTTATACTGGGACGACAAAGTGACAATTGTTTCGCACTGACAGTTGTCCCTTTTTCACTTTTGATGGTGTGTCCTGCGCATGGTACCATTATATGTGTTAATTGTTGTCCTTTGTGTCGTGTTTTCAGACTTTTCCCTTTTTGTCGCATTGAGTTTGTTACCTCTATGTATGGACTATCGTGTGTTTGTCACAATTTCAACGACCATCACCAGTTGGTGCATGAATTCCACAGTCATCATTTTCTGAATTTTTGTGGTGTCCAACCATTGGTCCTTCTTCTGGTGCGCTAGGATTTTAGTGCTCACGGACTCCTTGGATGTTAAGAACCAAATATCAAGATAGCATAGAAAAACCTCAGAATAAGTACTCAACACCTTGAAAAAGATATAATTTCATATAATAAGCCTCTTCGAGGGGGAAACCTCCTTATACACCACATAAATTTTCCAATACAAGATGATTCCAAATGAATATGTCTCCTTGGTATATATAAGAGACTAGGAAGTACAATTACAACTAATGGACCCAAGCCAACATAAATAAAATAATATTACTAATGTAATATGCCCCAATTCAGGGGTAATGTGCCACTATTTAGGGCTTAACATGCCTCTCCCCTTGAGACAAGTGTTGTCCACAACGCTTGAGAAATTATGTATGCTTCTGTATAAAAGACTCATCTTCCCAAGTGGAATCTTCAACATGTAGTTTCCTCCACTTAACAAGATACTCTTAAATGGATCTATTCCTTAACGAGCGAATTATTGTGTCAGTGGTGGCTTCAGGATCCAATATTATTTTTCCTTCCTTGTCAAGTTCTGGCAATACAGTTTGAACTGGGATCTTGTCACCTATAACCTTGTTTATGCATGAAACATGGAAAACTGGGTGTACTCATGAGGATGCAGGAAACTCGAATTTGTATGCTATAGTAACAGTATTTTGCAACCCCTTATAAGGGCCATAGTACTTTGGTGATAATTTATTATCCTTCTTGTCTTTCTTGAGGGACATCTGTTTGTATGGTTGTAGTCTTAAAAACACCCAATCCCCTACTTCAAAACTTCTTTCACTACGATGTTGATCTGCTTGTTGTTTCATGCAATTTTGTGCCATGGGCAGGTTGTCCTTTAAGATTTGGAGAACTTGTTGTTGATGCTTGATGTGATGTTCCACTGCTTGAACCTTATATTTTTATTTTATAGAATAAGTGATGGAAGGAGGGTGGGTTCCATAGAGTGACATAAATGGTGTCATTTTTGTTGCAGTATGAAAGGAAGTGTTATACCACCATTCTTCCAAGGGTAACCATTTGAACCATTGTGTTTGTTTATCAGAGACAAAGCAATGAAGGTAGCCTTCCATAAATTTGTTCACTATCTCAGTTTTTCCATCAGATTGAGGAAGATAGGATGATCTATGAGCCAATTGAGTACCCAAACAAGAAAATAATTATGTCCAAAAATGTCCAGTGAAGATAGGATCTTTGTCACTTACAATAATCTTTGGGTTTCCATGTAGTTTTTGAACTATCTCCATGAATGTGGTGGAAAATTTACTGGATTCGAAGGGATGAGAGAGTGCACAAAAGTCTGTGTACTTGGTCATTCTATCAACAATGACCATGATGACACTCTTTACTTTAGACTTCAGTAACCCTATGATGAAATCCATGGAAACCTCCTCCCAGCACTGACTTGGGATGGCTAATGTTTGTAAAAGACCCGAGTCTTAATTGTTTCCACCTTATTTTGTTGGCAAACCAAAAATTCTACTACAAACCTTTGAACATCAGTTTTAAGTCCATTCCCAAAAGATTTCTTCTTGACCCTATGGTAGGTTTTCAAAAATCCCGAGTTCCCTCCTACCAGAGAGGTGTGCAATTCAAATAGTAATTTTTTTTTGAGTTGGGATTTCTTACATAAATATAAGCGGTCTTTGTACCATAGTGAATCATTTTTCCATGTAAATGTATCTGATGCACTGGAATCCTACTACAACCTTTGAATGAGAGTCCACACATTTTCTCCATTCTTCCATTCATCCCTCACTTCTGTTATCCAATCAATTTAGATGATCGAGATAGCACAGAGAAAGGCCTCAACATCTTCATCCTTTCTTGAGAGTGCATCTACCACAACATTTTTCTTCCATTTTTTATAGATGATTTCAAAATCATAACCCAATATCTTTTTCACCCATTTTTGTTGTTCTCCTGAAGATAGTCTTTGTCCCAAGAAGTATTTAAGACTCTCATGATCTATTTTGACCTTGAAGTTACTACCTATTAGGTAAGGGTGCTATTTCTTCAATGCATGTAGTATTTTCATCATTTCCTTCTCAAAAATGGGTTTTTGTAAGTCCTTTCCCTTGAGTGGCCGACATTGAAAAGCCAGGGGCCTTCCTTCTTGCATTAGGACAACACCAATTCCATTTCCCGAGGCATCAAATTCCAAAATAAAGGTTTTTGTGAAGTCTAGTGTGGTCAAGACAGGAGCTTTACACATCACCTCTTTAAGTTGTTCAAAAGATTTAGTTTCCTTTGGATCCCATGAAAATGCATCCTTCTTAGTTAGTGTTCTTAAAGGTGTTTCTATTCTCCCATAGTTCCCAACAAACTTGCGGGAGTAACCTGTCAAACCCAAAAATCCTCTAAGATTCTTCAATGTTTTTGGAATCGTCCAATCCATCGTTGCCTTAATCTTGTTAGGGTCTAACTTGACACCTTCATGAGATACAATAGGACCCAAATACTCTACCTCCTTCACCCCAAAGAAACATGTGTACAGTTTGGTATATATTTCTTCCTCCTTTAGTAGTTGTAGCACCTTGTCAACATGTCACACACGATCCTCCCAAGACTTGCTATACATTAGTATATCATCAACAAATACTAACACAAATTTATGAAGGAATGGATTAAAAATTGAATTCATCAACCCTTGGAATGTGGAAGGTGAATTTGTAAGGCCAAAAGGAATGAACAAAAAATCATAATGGACTTCATGAGTTCAGAATGTTTTTTTTGGGATATCTTCTTCCTTCATTCTAATCTAGTGATACCCTGAATGAAGATCCAAGTTTGTGAAATATATTTCTCCATGTATTTCATCTAACAATTCATTAATGATGGGAATGGGAAACTTATCTTTAATAGTGATATTGTTGAGCTCTCTATAATCTGGACACATACGCCATGAGCCATCTTTCTTGAATACCATTACCACCAGTGCAGAGTAAGAACTTTGGCTAGGTCTAATAATTTCATCCTCTAACATTTCTTCAACCATGCGCTCAATTTCACTCTTCTGGGAATAAGGGTATCTATACAGCCTAATGTTAGGAGGAACACTCCCAAGAATTAGGTGAATATCATCATCATGATTTTGAGTGAGTGGAATACCTTTGAGAATATGTTCAAATACTTTGGAATGCTTATCAATGATCCCTTGGAGATATAGGGGAATAGATGGTTTAGATGTTTGAACATCTAATGAGCATAGTTGCGCAATTACACCTTGATTTCCCTTTTTCAATAATTTTGTCATGCCATTAGATCTTATCACCTTACTAGGCTTCCCTGTGATACCTCTTAACTCAATTTCTTTTCCTTCCAATGAAAATTTCATGAAAAGTTCTTGAAAATTAAAATCCATTGTTGGTAATGATTGTAACCATTGGATTCCTAGTATGACATTAGTACCACCCATGGGTATAGAAATAATTGGACTATTCATTACATATTCCCCCATAGTAAGATTGATCTTATTACATTTTCCTGAAAAATTGATAGTTCCTCCATATGAAATCATTACTTGAAACTCTGGTACTGGATATACAAAGAAATTGAGAGCTTTCGATAATTTATAGTGAATGAAATTACGAGTAGTACCAGAATCAATTAGGACTATTACCTTTTTATTTTTGATATATCCTTTGATATTGATGGTTTGAGGAGTGCTAATTCCAACTAATGCATTACACGATATCGTGGGAGTCAACTCTTCAAAAGAAATTGTGTCTATGTTTTCATCTTGAGATGGTTCTTCTTCTTCTTCTTCTTCACAATCTATGTAGAAAAATGTTTTCTCACCACACTTTTGTCCCTTACTGTACTTGGTGTCACAATTAAAGAATAAAATGTTTTCTTTTCTTTCCTCCAATTGTTGAGGTTTCAACCTTGTAGGTTGATTTGTTTTATAAGAAGTAACAATATTCTCTCGATAGATGTTAGGAGTGGTCCTTCTAGTAGCTATAGCCATATTTTTAGTTTCAACATTTCTTGCCACCCTAAATTCATTCTTCAATGATTTGGGCTCCCAAAGATGAACCTCATGTTGAATTTTATCCCTTAAAGTTCCTATGAATACATCAATCAAGTGATCATCTGTAATATTTGTTACTTTTCTATTCAATCTTTGGAAGTTCTCAATGTGCTCTGTAAGGGAACCCTTTTGCTTGATATTTATCAATTGGATAAAGAAGGTATTTCTCCTTGTATCCTCATAGTGTTCTATCATTTATTCCATGAAGATTGTCCAAGTGACGAGTGATTTGCGAGAACAAATCCATCGATACCACACAAATTGATTGGGTTCTAAATATGAAGAAGAAATATGTACCTTTTGTGTATGTGTCACATTATGTAAATCAAAGAATTGCTCCATCTGAAGTATCCATGTGAGTGGGTCTTTTCCATCAAAATTCCTCATATCGATATTAAGAAAGTGGTTGGTCTTCAACCCAAAGTTAGAGTTTCTCCATTCTTGATTCAACTTCCTTGTGTCCTCACCATGAATTTCATGGGATACATTTTCACTTTCAGGTGTCCTCTCTATTAGGAAATTTTTCAATCCTTCCATAATATCCCTTTTTAAACCATCCATGTTAGTATCCATTATTGCCTCCAACTTAGTTTCCGTTGAATCCATCATCCCTTGTAGTTCATCTTTTATTATTGTCTTCTTTTGTAAATCATTTATGTCCCTATGCATTTCTTCACCTTCATCAAGAGTCCAAGTAGGACTGTCTGGAGGCTTATTTGGTGTAGAAGTTCCCTTTTTTGGTGGCATGTTGGCCAAGTATCACTTTAAACCTTGATTTTGAGGTAGTTCTTCTAGACAATCTTTATTTTATTGTATCTACAAAATTTCGTCCCTTATGGGTATGGAAATTTCTCTTTTGTAGTTATCTGATATTCCTTCTCTGCAATTCCACAGGTCTAATCAAAATTGGATGTTCCAAGTGGAATTTATGGTAAATTCCCCACAACTTCCTGATTGTTTTCCTTTGTAGGAGATATCACTTGTATAGAGTTCCCCACTCAAAATAATTGATATAAAATTATGTAAATTGTACCATAAATGCTACATATTGTCCACTATCCAATGAAACTAATCTCACTCGATTTGGATACTCGAGGAAGAATTTATTATTGTTTTATCTGGAACACATTGTTGAGACTAATAAATAGGACTAGTCAAATACCCTATATTCCACAAGGTTATATAAAAATGTAAGATGACCTAGAAGCTGAAACTTTTATCACAGATACCTTAATATTTTTTGTAAATATCCTCCAGATTTTAGAGTCTGAAACATTCTAGAAAAAATTCATAGAGAAAATTTCGTGATGACGAAATTCATGATGATTCCAAAACCCTATCTTACATAGGTTGTATCTCCAAAAGTATAAGGCATTAGAAGCTAAAATTTAAACCCAACGTACCTTGATCCGTCTACTAAATATCCTCCAATTGGTTCCTTCTAAAACATCGTAGAAAAAAACATTATAGTGAAAATTCCAAGGTGTCTCAGATGTAGTAGTGAAACCCCAAGACCTTGAGCTCTGATATGAAATGTTAAGAACCAAATATCAAGATAGCATAGAAAAACCTCAGAATAAGTACTCAACTCCTTGAAAAAAATATAATTTCAGATAATAAGTCTCTTTGAGGGGGAAATCTCCTTATACACCACATAAATTTCCCAATATAAGATGATTTGAAATGAAAATGTTTTCTTGGTATATATAGGAGACTAGGAGGTACAATTACAACTAATGGACCCAAGATGACATAAATGAAATAACATTACTAATGTAATATGCCCCAATTAATGGGTAATGTTCCATTATTTAGGGCTTAACATTGGCTTTTATACCCTTTTATTATGGCACAATATTCTTATTTCATTGTGATGACTCAATGAATTATGCGCACAGACTCTTTTCCTTTTCATCGTATTGATGTGCTCACCTACACGCATGTTTTTTTTTTGTTTTTTTGTTTTTTTGTTTTTTGTGTGCGACAATTTTCAAGTTGCGGGTGGTCAAATGTCCTTGTACAACTTCAGTCGACTCCCATTGATCATGCCCCTCAATTATGTTCCTTCCAAATCCTTCAAATATACATCTCCTTTGTCTGTGACAATCTTGATCTCATATGGTCCCAACCAATGCATTATGAACTTTCTTGGATGTTGAGAAAATTTGTTGTCATACAGTAGGACTAGTTCTCCTTCCTTGAAGCTTTTTCTCTTGATATGTCAGTCATGCTAGGCATTGTCCCTTGCTTTCTTTACTTCTTTGTGAACTCCTACTAGAATACTATCTTCTTCCATGCTAATCAGCTGACTTAACCTTTCTTGTACTGCGCCTCGCTCTATCATGTTTTAATTGTTGCGACACTCAGGCATGATACTAAGAATTCTAATGGCACAACTGCTTCTTGTCCATACACCAATATAAATGGTGTCTGTCATGTTAGCTTCTTAGAGGTAGTTCTATATGCCCATAATACTAATGGTATCTTTGAATCTGAGTCGTCCCTATTGACATTGCAAATATTGGTTAGGGCATTCTCTAGGATCTTGTTGAAGGCTTCCACTGTTCCACTTTCCTAAGGGTGGTATGACGTACGTTTCTGATGCTAGACCTCAAATTCTTCAGTCAGCGCTCTGATAGTGTTATTGATAAAGTGAGATCCTTGGTTAGTCATTAGGATCCTTGGACATCCAAATATGGTGAGCACATGTACAAACAAGAAGAGTGATGTTGTCTCTATGGTGCAATCTTTAATTGGTGCTTCCTCATCCCATCTTGAGAGGTATTATGTCACAGTGATGATGTATCGCACACCTTATCTTTTTTAGGGTGGGTGAATTGGCCCGATAAAATCGATAGACCATTTTTCAAACACTTGTAGCATTAGTTGTGGGTGTAAGGGAATCTCATCCCATCTGTTTGGTTTTCCAAACCTCTAAAAAATATCACATTGTTGACAATGTTCCTTTACATCTCGATGAATAGTTGTCCATGATAATCCTGCATGCGGTACCTTCTACGCGGTAGGTTTTCCTACATAGTGTCCTCCCACTATTACTTCATGGGATTCTTCCATTATCCTAGGCCTTTCATGTTCAAGTGCGCACCTTCTCAAGATGTTGTCTTCCCCCATTTTATATAATTTCTTTGCAAGAAAATTGTATTTGGTTGCTCGGACAACTAGATTCTTCCTTTGCACACTGTTAAACTCCTGTGGCGCAGTCCCTGTACTTAAATACTCAATAATGTCAACAAAATAGTCATCTGTGACCTAAAATGAAAATAAATGTGCATCAGGGAAGGTATCCTCTAAGTTTGTAGGCTCCTTTCCATTGGTGACCCTTGACAAGTGATCAGGTCTTGCGTTCAGCTTCCCTAGTTTGACTATGACTTCAAAGTCCAATTCTTTAAACAACAGTAACCATCGACAGATTCTCTCCCCCAACACTATCTTGTTGACTAGGTATTTAAGGGATAAATGATTTGTGAACATCTTAAAATGTTTTCCAAGTAGGTAATTCATGAACTTTTGAAGTGCATACACCATTTCTAGACCTTCTCTCTCTGCAGTGTTGTAGTTTTGCTCGGACTCTGACGGTTTTCTGCTTACAAATGCTATGGGATGGTCCAAATACCCTGCTCTTGGTTGTGCCAGAATAGATCCCAGGGCTATGGATGATGCATCTATATGCACATGGAATGTCTTCTCCCAATTTGGAAAGACTAATATGGGTGTTATGTGTTAACACCCTGTAATTTTCGAGGCTGAGGAAATCAGCAGGGGTAACCACAAATTTTCTTCGAGTCTAGGGTCTAGCCCTCCTAAAATTAGAGAGGGATCTCTCTATCAAATTTATCTTTGTTTAGATTGTATATTAGGCTAGATATTATTGTACATAGGTTTGTTTCTAGATTTGGCATATTTGGGAGATCGAAAACTTGAATTTACATTGAGCCATGGGGTCTACCTTTTCCAAAAATGGATCTATCTAAGACGTATTAGATTGTCTCCACAGGGAAGGATAGAAAGAAGGGTAGATAAAATTGAATGAAATGAAGTGCAGGAGAGGAATAGAGGGGAAATTCCATCAAACAGAGGAGCATCTAAGAATTCCTATGCACAACTTCAGATGAAAACATGTAGATCTTTAAAAGACCAGAAACAGAGTGCAAAAACAAATTTTGTTCTTAATCTTTCTTAATGATTAGATCTAGGAAAAACATGAATGGATCTATGGAGTAAGAAAGCAGCTACCCAGAGAGGAAAAACATCACCAGGGATTCTAACACAAGAATCTTACAGATACATTTTTTATTTATGGAAAGTCATCTGGAAAATTACAATGTATCCCTTGTGGGGCATGAATCAAGAGCTCAACGATCAACTCTTGCACATATTACTTATTAAAATATATAAAAAAGGACTCTCCTCAGGCTCAGGAGGTCGAATTCAACCACCTTAGCCAAAAATTAAAATAAAATGTTGAAAATACTGAAGTGTTCTCCATGAAAAACGGGCTGAACTGCTGCAAACTGGGGGTCAACTCAGACATATGTTTATCCTCAACGGTGACACTTGTGTAAAAACTGAAGGCGGTTATTGTGTATGAGTTTGTATGGAACAAAACCCTCCTTCTATTTCTCCAATTTCGTCTCCATCTCACCGAAACAACTCCGGGAAAATCAGGACTGAAACAGAAAAACCGAAAATCGAAAAAATAAGGATGAAATATGGATTTGATTATCCCAACTTGTGGCACCTGTGAAAACTATGGAAGAGGTTTTTTTTCTTCATCTTGTTCTGAACAAAAACCTCTCTCAATTTTTTAAAATTCATTTCCATTTTCCCGAAATCCACCTCGGATGATGACATGCTGAACAGGCAAAAAATGGTTTTTGAAAATTTTGGGAGGGTGGTTTTGGAGGGAGAGTAGTTTTGGTTAGACCCCCCCTGAAGTGGTAAGTAGCATTGGGAGGGGGGGTCTGAGTTCACCTTGAGGTGACACATGCCTTGGGTGGTTTGGATATCGAACCCCCCTCTCGTTAAAGTTCGGATGGCAAGAGCGGTCCGAGTTGATTAATGGAGGTTGATTTTGGGATGGGATGTGAGGTTCATTTTTGTTTCTTGTTTTAATTTTAATTATTTTGTATTATGTTTTTTA
>JASDQU010306274.1:82970-110186 GCA_032191745.1 Picea mariana
ACCTTGAGGTGACACATGCCTTGGGTGGTTTGGATATCGAACCCCCCTCTCGTTAAAGTTCGGATGGCAAGAGCGGTCCGAGTTGATTAATGGAGGTTGATTTTGGGATGGGATGTGAGGTTCATTTTTGTTTCTTGTTTTAATTTTAATTATTTTGTATTATGTTTTTTAATTTGGTTTTGTCTATTTTTTTTTTTATTATTTTCTTTTTCTTTTATATGTTTTCTTGTTATGCTTTGTATTTTATTTGATTTATTTATTTGATTTATTATATTGTAATATTTTAATTAATTTAAATTCTAAATTGTTTATTTATATATGTTTTTTATGAAATATTTTAATATATGTTTTTTTTATATGTTTTTTATCTTTTGTGTTAATTTATTTAAATTATATAAATTTTTATTTTTATATAATGTTTTATTTTTTAATTCTTTTTAATTTATGTGTATTTTTTTATTATTTTCATTTAATTTTTAATTCTATGTTTGATTAATAAACAACTAACTTAATTTTTAAACAATTAACTTAATTATTAATTAATTAATTATTAACAAGACCAACCTAGTTTATTAGTCTAATTACACTAATTTAATTAACGTTAATATTATTAATTAATCTAAGTATTGGTTTAATATACTAAGTTTGTTTATTCGTACAGGGATGAGTGATGGGAAAGATGTGGCCAAGGGACAAAAGGACAAGGTGCAGAGGTGGATGAATGATGTATCAGGTGACGAAGGATCAGGCAAGGTGATGGAGGATCGAGCGAAATGGATGGAGGGGGGAAAAGGAAACAACCGAGAGACTAGCAAGCCAGGAACTTCATCATGAGACCCACAAATGATATTTGAATCATCAGACCTCCTATAATTATAGGACCCTAACATAGGCTCCACGTGGGGATGGAAGCTCCTGAGGAGGTGTCAAGAATATCAGACCTCTTGAACATGCAGACCAATGCTTTTATTCGTTGGGCCATGGAGTCACTACAGCTACAATGTTCGAACTGGCTTAGATTTGACTGAACACTGAACTAGATGTCATCAAATGCAAACTCTGTTGGAAACCATACAATACTGAAAAAGATGCTCAAATGACAGAGCTTATTAAAAATTGCTACCTACCCTACACTAGTGATAATTTTGTTGTTCTAAATGATACAATAATGTCAGTGCAGCCAGTCAAGCAACTGGTCTAATGACTCTAATCTTTCAATGTTTTCAATCAATATCATAAATAGAAGTTGCATAGGCATCATGAATTGCTTTCCATCCTGATCTTCGCAACACAAAGTTCTGGGACCGTGAACAATTCCAGAAACTTTGGGAATCAATGGGAATTCTGAAAACAATAGCTCTTCCATGTAGACAACTATAGGATCATAGTAGACATGACCTATCTCCTGATGTTCAAATTCAACCAATTCAACCTCATGATTTGTTACTATATTTATGTTGTCTAGATCCTCAAAATATTATTGATATGGATGCAAATGTTTTGATGGGATTTGTAATGTGACTTCTGTTGAAAAATACAAAGAAGTCAACTGCCTGATCATATCAATATCATAACAGATTTTCATCCCATAGCTAGATGATGCAAAATGACTTTAACAACACAAGTCATCCAACACCTCAGATATTGGATCCTGTAGGAATTGAAATGATTGAACTGCATTGGTTTCACTGAACTTCTTGATTTTTTGTGTGTTTATCCTTTAGCATATACTCAAGATTCTTTTTCAAAAACTAAAATGAATTAAATCTTAATGGTACAGAGCTATTTTGGATTAACTCATAATTTGTCTCAGGCTTTAAGCTCTCATCTGGAATTTTAGAATCAAAGTAAGTCAAGGGTTGCAATTCTGGGTTTAAAAAAACCTCCATATCAATAATGACATCTTCAACTAAATGATCAAAACATTCTCCCTCCCTACTATTGACAACTTACTTACAATTTTCTCTCAAAAATTGAAAAGAAGAGAAACATAAGGGCAAACATTTTTCCCTTACTCTGAAATTTTCTGCATTTTCCTCATCGCTATAATGATTATTGTGCAAACATTGATTGTCATATATGAGATGTAACTGATCTTCTTCCTACCAGTGGCATGCTGCTGATTGCTTTAAACAGTCAACGTCTATTTCAGCCTCATGATCATCATCATACTAATCACAATTGGGTAGATTATCCAGGTAAGAAATGTCATCAAACATGCACATCATATCAACTGGTTGTTCCTCTACAAGTTGATATGGAGCTTCATCTTTGACTGCGTTGTGAATTGAATACATGAAAGAATCATTATCCAAACCATGGGACCAAGGGTGAATTGCAAAGTGTTTGGAAACATGGATCCTTGTCTGTTATGGAACTATTCGCACATGTGGTATTTGAACAACAAGTTCATCTTTTCTACTAATCCTCTGCATCATCTCTCTTACAGTGTTTTCCAAAACATCTAGTTTCACTTCTAAAGATGTCATACCTTCCTCTTATATTCTATATTTCTCTTTATCCTTTAACTTTACCTTTTAGTTCAGCAAGTTAGATTCCCCATCAACTGCAACCTTTTTCATTTCTTCAAGTGTTGCAGTGTTCCTTTCTCTTAATTGGAATGTCATCTCAGGATAAAAGGCATCTGGGTAATGCAAGTGAGTTGATCCTGGGGCTGGCCTTGTATCAGCAAGCATTGCATGATATACCTTATTGAATCTTACTGAAAACTGAGGTACTGTCTCCCCTGGCTGCCTTTTCAAATGGTCATATTCTTCTAGGATGAGAAAGACATTTCTCATGATCACCCATCGATCTAAGAAAATTTTTACAAACTAATGGAAATTGCTAATGCTTGCAGCTGAAATATTCTTAACCCAATTTTTGACTTTACCTTGCAATGATAAGTCAACCATTCTGATGCAGACATCATCATCTTCTACCTCAAATAGATCAAGAAAATCCTCAAGCCTTTGGATATGCTTTTCAGCCATGATATTCACATTTTATCCATCAAACCTAGGCAGATTATTGCTATAATTGGTAGGGAGATCATGGAGAATAGGAGACAAATCTAGGGGCTTGTATCCGTCTAGGATTTTTGCAAGTACATGAGGTAAAGCAAGGGGCTTATAGCTTGCTAGTATTTCAATAGTGGTAGGAGATAAATCATGTGATTTGTGTCTCACTGGGCTATCTACAGGTTTATTTGGGATGTGCATAGGTATATGAGTATATACATGTTCTAAAATTTGGGTCTTAGTCTCATGAGGCCCATCAATTAGTAGGTGGTCATTGCAATCTTCAACAATGTACTTTTGATCAGGTTTAGAATAGAATAGAATATAATTACAGATGAAACCAAAGATGTCTTGAATACAATTTGGGATTGAGTACCTGATCTTTCTAGGCTGATTGGTCATGCTTCAGGTTCTTCCTCCACTGGAGTCTTTGAGTTGGCACTGTCTGGAGCTTATTGGAGTCACCAGGTGAATGATATCAGCCTTCCTGTGTCTGGTCACTATCCACCATCAGTGATCAGATCTGGAACTTTAAGTGCTCTACTGGAGACAGTCCCCAGTATGGTCTCCATTATGTTAACGCCCTGTAATTTCTGAGGCTGAGGAGGAAATTGGCAAGGGTAACCACAAAACCACTTCGATTCTAGGGTCTAGCCCTCCTAAACTCAGAGAGGGATCCCTTTGTCAGATTTATCTTTGTTTAGATTGGATATTAGGCTAGATATTTATGTACATAGGTTTTTATCTAGATTTGGCATGTTTGGGAGATCGAAAACTTGAATTTACATTGAGCCATGGGGTCTACATTTTTCGAAAATTGATCTATCTCAGACATATTAGATTGTCTTCATAGGGGAAGATAGAAATACTGTTGGATCAAATTGAATCAAATGAAAGTGAAAGAGAGGAATAAAGGGGAAATTCCATCAATCAGAGGAGAAACTAAGAAATCCTATGCTCAACTTCAGATGAAAACATGGAGATCATTAAAAGACCATAAACAGAGTTCAAAACCAAATTTTGTTCTTACTATTTATTTTAATGATTAGATCATGGAAAAACATGAATGGATATAAGGACTAAGAAAATAGTTACCCAAAGAGGAAAAACATCACCAGAGAGTCTAACACAAGAATCCCGTAGATACAATTTTTATTTCTGGAAAGTCATCGGGAAAATTACAATGTATCCCCTGTGGGGCATGAATCAAGAGCTCAATGATCAACTCCTGCACATTTTAATTATTAAAATATATAAAATGGACTCTCCCCAGGCTCAGGAGGTCGAATTCAACCACCTCATCCAAAAATAGAATTAAAATCGCTGAAAATCCTAAATTGTTCTCCATGAAAAACGGGTCAAACTGCTGCAAAAAGGGGGTCAACTCAGACATATGTTTCTCCTCAACAGTGACACCTATGTAAAAAATGAAGGATTTTATTGTATATGATTTTTTCTGGAACAAAAACCTCCTTCAGTTTCTTTAATTTCATCTCCATATCATCAAAACAGCTCCCACAAAATCAGGATTGAAATAGAAAAACCAAAAATCTGAAACATGAGGCTTAAATATGGCTTTGATTCTCCCAACTGGTGGCACCTGTGAGAAATATGGAATAGGTTTTCTTTCTTCATCCCGTGATGAAAAAAAACCTCTCTTGGTTTTGTAAAATTCATTTCCATTCTCCCGAAATCCACCTTGGAAGATGACATGATGAACATGAAAAAAACGGTTTTTGAAAATTTTGGGAGGGCAGTTTTGGAGGGAGAGTGGTTTTGGTTGGACCCCCCCTAAAGTGGTAAGCGGTATTGGGAGGGGTCGTCCGAGTTCACCCTGAGGTGACAACTATCCTGGGTGGTTTTAAATATCATACCCCCCCTCTCGTTCAAGTTCGGATGCCAACGGGGGGTCCGAGTTGATTAATGGACGTTGATTTTGGGATGTGATGTGATGTGAGGTACTTTTTTGTTTCTTGTTTTAATTTTCATTATTTGATATTTTTATTTTTTATTTTTTTTTGTTTATTCGTTTTTTTTTATTATTTTCTTTTTGTTTTATATGTTTTGTATTTTATTTGTTTTATTTTTGTTATTTATTATATTGTAATATTTTAATTAATTTAAATTCTAAATTGTTTATTTATATATGTTTTTTATGAAATATTTTAATATATGTTTTTTATCTTTTTGTGTTAATTTATTTAAATTATATAAATTTTTTATTTTAAATAATGTTTTATTTTTTAATTCTTTTTAATTTATATGTATTTTTTTTATTTGTTTTATTGTTTTCATTTAATTTTTAATTCTATGTTTGATTAATAAACAACTAACCTAGTAGGATCCCCATTCTATCCTACAAGACTAACCTAGTTTATTAGTCTAATTACACTAATTTAATTAACATTAACACTATTAATTAATCTAATTATTTGTTTATTATCCTAAGTTTGTTTATTCGTGCAGGGATGAGTGATGGGTGAGATGTGGCCAAGGGAGAAAAGGACAAGGCGCATAGGTGGATGAATGATGCAGCAAGTGACGAAGGATCGGGCAAGGTGATGGAGGATTGAGTGAAATGGATCATCATGAGACCCACAAATGATATCTGAATCATCATACCTCCTATAATTATAAGACCCTAACACTATGACCATATTCTAATTCATTGTGTCCAATCCTTGTTGATAACTCTCATTCCAGTGGAATTTAGTAACCTTCTTGAGAAATTTCTCCATCGGTGCAGTGATCTGCGCATACCCCTTGATAAAAAAATTGTAATATCAGGTATGTCCCAATGTGGCCCGCAGCTGGCGCACTGATTTCAGTGGTGGTAAGTTCACAATTACCGTAATCTTTGCAAGATCCACGATCAAGACTTGTATGCATACTATGTGACCCAATAGAATTCTGAAGGGTGTTCCTAATATACATTTCTTAATGTTCAAGGATATTTGGCATTGCCTGCATATTTATAACATCATACTCAACACCTCTACATGATCCTTCAGTAGGATGTACACTTTCCAATCATCCAAATATACCTCTAGAAACTGATGGATGAATTCTTTGAAGGCAGCAATGACTACTCTAGAGAAAATTGTTGGTCCATTTTCCAGTCCAAAATGCATGACTGTGTACTGGTAGGATCCCCATTCAGTTGAAAAGGAAGTCTTGTGTTGATCTTCTGGTGCTATATTGATTTGGTAGTAGCCTGAGAATTCATCAGTGAATGAGTATGCTTCCTGGCTTCCCACATTTTCTAGGACTACATATGTAAAGGGTGTAGGGAAGGGGTCATGTAGGAAAGCATCATTGATCTTTCTAAGATATACACAGATTCTTATGCCTCCTTGTTTTTTCTCTTGAAATACCATGGGGCTTATCCATTTTGATTCTTCTATTGGTTCTATGATTCTTGCTTCCATCATTCTGTCGATTTTTGTTCTTACCTTTTGCTTGTAGATGGGTTTCAATTTGTAAGGCCTTTGTCTGATAGGTCTTGCCTATGGTTTGAGAGGGATGTTCATCTCTCCAAGTTCTCCTGCAATACCCTTCATTTTGGTAAATTTGATTGGTAACAGGTCATTGTAATCACACAATAATTTGTTATCCTTTCCATTGTTCGCTCGTCCCAGTACTCTCCAATGTTGGCCATTTTGGGATTGTCAACTATCCCAATGTTGGCTTTCTTCACCTTGATTGGCCCAAAAATTACTTTTGATTCTATAGGTGTACCTTCCACTTCTCTTTCGACTTCAAATTCCTCAATCTGAATATCGCGCAGATCATCTTCATCTGGTACTTCTTCCTACACATGGTAGCATGACAACAATTCTTTCGTTGTCTGTATGTTCTATTGTTGTTCTTCTGTTATGAGTTCAACTTTTGTTTCCTTAATGAATATCACTCCTTTTATTTGTTTAAGGGTTGTTTCTATGTTGGGGTTCTCATGCTCAAATGAGAAAGTGAAAACAAATTTCTGTTGTAGTACTAGCCAACTCATAGTTCCTCTGCACAGTTCCTAGTCCGTATACCAGTTTGTTGGGATGCCCTCTAATGTGTGTAGAAAATTCTGAGACCATTCTTTTGGGGGTGTCATTTTCCACAATGCTCTGCACTTCTCAAAGTGTTATGTTGGTGCCCCCTTTCCATCATATTTCTATTGTTGGCAACTTCTTTTTTCTGCGCCAAACCTGATGCGCAGTAACCACTTACATTGGTACCAATCCTTGATTGTTTCTTTGTGTGTGCCCCACCATCTTCCAGGTGTATCCTTAAGTGAGATTTCGAGAGCTAACAATCTATGACTGTCTGATACATCATCCTCACATCTCGTTAGGAATTTTTCCAAGTCATTGATTCCATGGAAACTTGGAGGTTATCCGACTTCTATCCCAACCCACCTTACTGCACGGTCTATTTAGGTGCATATTCTAGTTCAGACCTCATTTAGGCGATGTTGCCAATTCTCCAGACTAGTTTCTTATTTGGAAGCACATGATGTGATACTTCTCCAGCTAAGTACACCATTGACAGTTGTATTAATGTAATCTTCGGTGTGCGTGGTGTTCTAGTATAGCTGGTTAATTTCTTCCAGATCGAAACATGTTGGTTCCACAAATCTTTCCTCTTCTGGTGGATCTAGGGGTGTGATAACCCTATATTCACCTAACTCAAATGTCATATTCCTAGTCTTTACGTTTATTATCGCCCTAATTTTCAAATGCTCAATCCAATCCTAGTAATTTTGGATATGGTGTTGTGTCGTCCACCATTTCCATCACTTCGAATTATGCCTTAGTGTGCACTTCATCCAGATATACTATCACTCCTTTCAGCCTCCCTATTGGTATAACCTTGTATTGGTTTTCTAACTTTAGTTGGACTAGTGAGTAGCCTAAGGTAGGTTCTCCCATGCATTTTCATGTCTTTTTGGGTAATACATTCACTTTAGATCCCATATCTAATATCACATCGCCCATGTTAAAATTCTCGATGTTGGCATTAAATCTAAAATCTCTATTGGTTCTCCTTCTGGCATGGAGGTGATTGTATATCCTTTGTTCTATCTTTCCCTCGGAGTTTTTGGTACATCTATCTAACAGATTCTATAATATTATAGCAAATTATGGATCCTTAAATAATTGAATACAATATTGCAGGAAAGTTTTAATACAACTTACTTGGTTTCCCAGGTGGAATTCACTGGTATGGTCCAATGTTGACGACATTTCATATGTTGGGACGTCTTAGGTATGTTGCGTGGTAGATGTAGATGCAACATTCTTCTTGAGAAATTCTTGTTTGGCCTCCTTAAAGGTCTCCTTCTACTTTTTTGCATCAAATCTCTTGAGTGGCTTGCTAATCTTCTTAATCCACTGATGAGGTATTGGTTCCTGTTTATCCTCATCAACTCCTATTTTAGAACCTCTGTGTGTCACTATGTTGATGTTCCTACCATATTCTTTAGATTCTATAGAGATCCATTGTATGTTCTGATTGTTCTGATTTTGTTTCTCCTTTATCTTCCCCAACAGTGTTGTGCAATCCTTTGTGTCATGATCTGCTAAACGACAATACATGCATGTCGCAAGTGGTAGTGGACATTCTCTGGCATAGTGCCCTGGCTATTGGAAGTTATGGCACACTATCGGACCACTTCCATCTCCAAAGCCTCCTCTGCCTCGTCCTCCTCCTCTATACCTAGAGTGATCTCTGCGCAGTGTATTGTATTGAGGTACCCGATTATACTATGCAGGGTTATACTGGGATTGTGTAGTGTTATACTGTGGCAGCGCGTTGTTATACTATTGTGGCACAGTATTATACTGCGGTGGTTCCTACTTAAATTAAGGTGCAACTTACCCTGTCATTATTTCAACTTGCACTCTATATGTGTCTAACGTCCTTTCCCTCATCAAATCCATGGTTTTGCAGTCTTTATCGTTGTTCCCTACTAACTTGCAAAAAGTTCAGTATTCATTCTTTGGTACTGTGTGGTATTTCTACATCATAGGACAATGATATGGATCATTCTTATGCATCTTGCAAATTTCACACCAGGGTCCTCCTGTCGGCAATGGGTTTGGCATCCATGTTGCCATATACTACAAGAATGTTGGAAATTCATTCTTATGGTTCCCTTTTGTTTTACATGTGGTACACCAAATATCTTTGTTCTTGTCATCGCCCTTATTATAATTGAGTTAAAAGGTAAGATTATTCATATCCTCCTTCAAGTCCTCTATAGATGGATCTATATTGTGGTATTGATTCACCTCCATTTGCAAGGCTTCCTACAGAGCCTCTGCTTGAGATTGGATTTTTTTTTTATGAGTGGGTATTTCAGGTGTGGTAACAAAGAATTCACAAACAAATGCCTACTATGCATGTCACTCATGGCATACCTCAATTTCCCTTTCAGACATTTAAATTGTTGGTCAATTTCCCAGACATATTCTCCTCGTTTCTATCAGATTTATATCATATATTTCATGTATTTATTCTATGAGCTTGGCTTTGGGAACTCGTTAATCAATAATTTCTTAATGTTTGTTAGTTCCCTTGTCATCCCAGGTGTACTGTTTACGTCTAGACTCATGTACTAGTCTAGTGCACAATCGCTTAGAGTGATAGCTAGTTTCACAAGTTTAGTGTATTCATCAATGATATATTTTACTTCCCAGATGTTTGCACAAATAAACAAGTGTTTCTCAGGGTCTTCTATTGCCTCTTCTCGAAATTATAGTAACTAAATGGTGGGATCATGTCCTGTCATCCTGAATGTTGAACTACTACCTCTACACAATGTAGATACTTGAATAATGCTTCCTAAACTAGCTACCCTATTTGTTGCTCCTTGTGTATATGTACTTTCGACTGACTTCCTTGTCCCAAAATTTGCTTGTCTAAATGGTGGTTTTCTTTCTGGTGTATTAGTCGCACATGGGTTTATGTGTTGCATACTGACATTGATATGGATAGGATTGATGCCTTCTCTTCCAGCTCTTGGACCTCTCCTCTTCCTCTCATATGTCGTGCATAGGATTTCCTCAATCTGCTCCACAGCCCGGAGATCCTCTACCTCCTCTTCATCACTTTCCAAGCCTTCCCTTGTGGCTATGGCTCTCTTCTTTGTGTTTACCTTGTATTGGTAGGGTACTCCATTGCACATATTTCTAGTTGTTGCCATGATCTGCTTGATCTAGTCGTTGTCCATCATGATTAGGTACAAGGATTCCTCCTTCTTTCCTTTATCCACATCTCCTTCCATTTCTCATTTTTTTGTCAGTGCTTCCCCCCTTCCCCCATGCACACAGGGAAGTTTAGTTGTTTGAATTTATTGTCCTTACATTTTATTATAGATCAATATCTTAATAGAAGTATACATCGATCTAATATACCTTCCTCAAGGACCTCATATAAAATCTTTCTTTGTTGTGTTGTACAACTTCACGGTATCTACTGCAAATTCTGTTATAAAGCCTACTACAATACTGTCGAGCCAAAAATCTACTACGCAAGTGAATTTTTTATTCACCTGTTGTAACTGTGCAATCTAAGCTGGGGTCCACTCTAACTATCAGATCCAATTTGTTGCATGGTTATCCTTCAACCTCAATATCCACTACTGCAATAAGTGTGGAAAATCACAGAAAAATACTTCATGCAGATTAGTAAACACATACTTCTCAAGATATGTGCATAGTGTTACTCTAGGTTTTTTGTTATCTTTCTGTGCAAACTCTAGCTCCTTTGTCTTCAACCAACTTTCGATCTCTTCTTTTGTGGGATTCCATAGTATCAACATCCCCTTCTAGTGGCACATTATCTCACCTTTTTGTTGTCCGATTCGGTATTCTTTTGACCCGCCTTCCATAGATCTTACATTCTTTTAATAGATCTTCAACATATCACATCCACTCAATCCTATGTTGTTCCAACCAACAATGGAACCATTTATTGGTTTCTTCTCTGAGTTATATGTTTAACATGATTGACCCAGGTTCAATTCTACTATGGATCCAATAAAGCCTCTAAAACTATCGACCCTCCTGGTAAACCAAAAGGCAACATAGTACACAAAGTGCACTGCACAATCTCACCCGAGATAGTTCTATGGGTGGTTGCAACGTTCAGGTTCTTGTAGCCGGGGAATGAGTGGGGATATGGGATCTTACTATGTCATCTTCGGTCAATTACTATATCATTCATTTATCTTATATATTCTGTCGTTATTTATTCATGCATGTAAATCAACATATACAACTACTTCATCAAGAAATTCATCTAATATCCTACCATTGACAACAAATACTTAAACAATAAGCATTCCACATAACACATGATTTACCATGGTTCACCCCCTTCTGGGATACATCCACAAATATTTGGCTCTTAAGCTCTTTTATTATGGTTCTATCATACATCATGCCACATGCACTACAACTCTATTCATACATTCACAAATAGAGTCCACGACCTTTATAAGTTTGACTAGATCGCACCAGGATCCTCAACCTGCGATCTAACCCTCAAGGTCTAGTTATTTTTCTCTCCCATAGCTCAACAACTTACAAAAAGGTATCACATTATAGTCGTGTTACAAACCTGTTACTTTATCTCACGCGAGTAACACATAATGATCGACACACCCTTAGACCTGCTAGGTGTCTATTTATATCTATTTTTAGCTCGTCACCATTACATCCTCTTACCAAAACCATAACCTAGTTAGGTATTCTTGCATGCTGGCCTCGCACACTTTTCTGCTCTACATGCGTGTTTTCCTTTTGTCCACTTCTTTTCCTACCAATTGTCTTTCTTTCCCATCTTCTTGCATGCACACCTCACATGCCTTTCTGCTAGCTGACTTTCCTCCACATTGTGGCTTTTCCCCAAAGTGGGTATGTTCCCAACAAATTTCGGTTAGGATAATTCCCAAACTCCCTAAACCCATACCAAATGGAATTCAACCTTCTTAACTTCTTGAGAATGGTATAAAGGAACATTTATGGGCATCAATGAGGAGGACGACCTATGTTCATGTTAGCCTATGGCTTACCTTTACCAATCACTAAGTCTAAATTGTCACCTATATTTGTATTATTCATTTAGGATATTAGTAATATATCCTCAAGTGATGACTAATGAGTTAGTTAAGATTTCCTAGCCTAGTCATCATGCATGATTTTAGGATCTAGAGCAAATCTCTCTATGAGGTGGCATCACCCATTGTACTATAAATATGTAACATTGGAGTGAATAGTTAAGTGTTGGCTAGTGAGTCTTTTCTGCCATGTTGTTGTTCTTGTTTATGTTTTATCAATTGGTATTAGAGCCTAGTTGGTGGCACACTGGCACTTGCGAGTGGATCATTGCATTTTTCAACGCCCTTAGCACTCACGACCGAAGTTCTTACCATTGTGTGTGATGTGTGGTGATTTTGGAGATAATGAAAGATGTGACCTGAGTAGTTGAAACAGAATCGTGAAGATGTGATCCAATTCTGGCCAAGATCGTGGAGCTACTTAGTGGTGTGGTGAGCGTGGATTGAACGGGGATGGATCTGAGAGTTTGTAGTCCTTTGTGAGTGGAGTTGCTGAGTGGTGTGGTGAGCGTGGAGTGATCTGGTGCGTGGAAAACTTATTCATCGAAGAACCAAAGTCATAATACCATTATCTCAATCATATGATGATAAATGTTGGACACAAACTCATTTGGTGAACCCGATGTCAACTGGTGCATGTGACTTGTAGACTGTGTATTTTTTTTTTTGTTTTCTACGATTTCTATAGTGTGTATGGTGGAGCACGTATTCCCGTGAAAAGATTGACCCTTGTCTCTTCCTTGCGAGCTTCTAATCTAAGATCTCCTTTGAACTTCAAATATCACAATAGCTCCCCCAACCGAAAATATAAAAATCTCTCCAAGAAGATCCATAAAATCTTGAACAACTTTCTCCTCATCCAAGGGATGAATCGCTACATTAGTGGCATGTCCATATATAGGCCTTTAGAATTGTGTACTAAATTTGTGATTTTTCTAGGCAATATTGATGATGATACTCCGAAACCGAGGATGGTGAGCGACCTGCAATTGAGTGTGTTTTATTTTCACGAGTTGCCTGAGATATTTTGAGTGATTGCAGAAAAGAAGAAACTAAGATTATTCCTGGGTGTGTAGATTTTCCAAGATATGTTAAATCTCTATGAAATTGATGTTGTTAGATATTTTGAAGAAATCATTGAGGAACAAGGATGAGTTGCAGTTTATATTTCATGCTGAGATATCCAACTGTGATATGTGCAATAAAATTTCACTAATAGAGAGAGGACCTGTATGGTGATGGATCCAATAATTCAAACCTAAGTGACATATATGTTTGCAACCTGATTTATTTGATTGCTCTCTATATTGTTTTTTGGTTTACAAACCCAAATATTCATAACCATTATTGCGGGAAAGAGGATCATCTATTGTTGAGCACTTTGGCTCATTGTTTGATGTGACCTATCCCTGTAAAGAAAAAGGAGGATGCACAATTGCTTGCTACTCTCATGGGATGGTGTTTAGGATGGCATAAAGGAGGCAATTTTGTATGAGAGAAAAGATTTGATAAACAAATTTTGAAAGTTGGTTGTATTGTAATTGAAGATTTGAACATTTTTGTTCACTTCAAAGGGGGAAATTTCATAAAATTTAGTGAAATATGGCCTTAGGTAAAGGGTGATTTTAATTTTGTAATATTGATATCAAGAAGTTGAGAAGAGTCTAGTACAATACTCTCTCATAATATTTTTCGATGCGACTATACAAGGGTCAAGGCCAAGCCCCTATAGTTTGTCTTCTTTGTGCGGCACATTGTGTACTGTGGTTGGTGGCTATTTTTTGAATGTTTAGATGTTTCTTGTCTAGTTTTGACATAAACAAACTTACAATTTTAGTATTTAAATGCAACACATACAAGCTAAAGAACAATGTTACTCATGCACATGCATTCAAGCAAAAGTAATGCAAATCAAGCATCAACAAAGAATACTAAAGAAATGAACAAGTCAAGCTCGTAAGAAAAGGAGAACTGGACTCAAAAACATCGACAACACATTCAAATTTGAAGAGTTATTCAACTTGTAAGTTTACTTGACTTTTTGAAATCAAGTTGAGTTGAATTGGATTTGTAATTGGGTGCATTTTCGATTGATCCTGACACCCTAGAGTCATTTTTCAGTCGTAATTGACAAGGATGAGTACTTGAAACTCATATCATTGTAATACTTTGGGATGCATTTTCGGTGGTAACCGACATTCTCAACTTCTTGGAAGCAAGTTCAAGAAAATAAATTCAAGCAGGAGAGAATTACAAGTGAGCGATAATAGCAAGCAAGCGTGAAGTTCAAACAAGCAAAATTCAAGTGAGCGTGAAGTTCAAGTGAGCGATTCAAGTGAGCGAATTACAGATATGCCTTTTTTTGTCGAGTCAAATTATAATCAGGATATACCTGCACAAGGAGACCTCATTTAGTGTTTTGAAATGGCTCGAAATCTAGAATTATTAGAGTCACTGAACACTCTAATAAATACCATTGAAGACAACACAGTGATATTGAACAAAACAACTCTACAATCAATGCTAACTTATTTGCAAGTGACACAAGCTAAAGTTAGACTTCTTAAATCTCTATCCCATCTATTGAATGATGTGTTTATAGATCTCAAAAATCAACAGCGAGTGAAGTGTTCTGAACTAGTTTTTGTTCAGCACAACCCTCTCTATGATGTTGATGATGATGATGTTTTTGATCAACAGTTAGTGAAGGAACAACACGGTGATACAACTTCAGAATCAGTTTTAGATGAAGTTGAATCTATTCATGAACCTACAATTCAAGAGTTTTCTTTTGATTTCAGTGAAGAAAACCTTTCAATGATGCATCAACATGCAGTAAATCCACTTCCACGAATTTCAAAGCAACAGGTTCATAATACTCTTTCCAAGCCCATCATCAAACCTTGGGAAGAAATAATCTACAACAAGAATAGAACAGGACTTGGATATGACAAGGAAGTTACCTTTCATATTCCCAATTATTCCAAACCAATAAAGTTCCAAAGTGTTGGATTCCTTCAAGAAGCTTCAACTTCACCTGTTCAATTTCAGCATGATAATGATAAGTGCCAACATTGTAATCGAATTGGTCACAAGGAGAACCGGTTTTTTGATCTCCATCCTTGTCAGCAATGTGGAAATCATAACCATTCTTTAGACAGATGTTCAACACTGGAGAAACCTGCAAGATTGAAGATTCACTATGAGTGGATTGATCCTTGGAAATGGTCATCAACAACCAAGCGATTATATAAGTCTTACCGAAGAATTCAATCTCGAGTAAAGACCAATCTTGTAGCACATAACATTTGTGTACCTCACATAAGTGGTCCCCTTATGGCGTAGATTTCGAGCATGGCCCTCACGGGATGACATAACATGTGGTTTTTTCTTCATTCCCACTTTGTGTTGTACCCAAATGGAACAAGTACGGTACTATCTTGAGCCTATAAGGGGGGAGTACAATGATGTAACTCTCATGCACCTTAAGGGGGGGAGTTCAAAATTCCAGTGAAGATGGTTCATGAAACCACTTATGGTCTCTCCTTTCAGCTGACAAAGGGGGGAATTGATTATGGAATTGAAGATGGTTGTCAGACAGAAAGTTTCGACAACAACAAACATCAAATATGCCAGATGGGCATGAAATTTGCCAAATGGGCAACTACGGTCTGTAGATGACAGACTTTGGCAGAATTATGGTTCAATAAGTTTAAGTTGAATCATACATAATTGGGATGTTTGATTTTGATTTTGAGAGAAATGATGTGGACGTTTGGTTCACATAGATGATCATTTGACCTAGCAGAGGACAAGAGGATCCTTCTGCATTGCAACTTGGCATTTGATTGAGTTGTCAGGCACTTTCAAGGATGTGTCAGACTAGAAGCTGATTCACTTCTTTTGGTTCGCTCTCATCAGATTGGAGTTTACATTAAGTAAACAATTTGCATGCATCCTGGCTCACATGATTACATAGTGAGATTTTCCATAGATGGCAGGCTTTGAAAGGATTATGGTTCAATGACTTGCAATTGAATCATACACATTATACATTGGGATGTTGTTGGACACCTAAAAGTGTCAATATTGGTTTGTGGTTATCCAAAAACCATCAGATACATGGTATCAATTGGTTAGTGTTCATCCCAAACCACAGATTCAGAGAGCACTTCAGTGATGCACTGATAGTAGAGTGGTGATACTACATGTTCACCAATTAGCAGAAGACATCAGATTCTTCTAGCTAAAATACTTGGCAAAATGATCAAATTGTCAAACAATCAGGGAATGTTCAGATATTGCAGTTGTTCACTTCCATATCTCAACTCTCTTCCAATTCATTTCAAATGAACATGTTCAGCATCCAAATTGGCGGTTTTTTAGGTAGTTCTTCATTGAGGCTCAGCATAGGAGTTTCAGTATGAAGACTTGGAATTAATACCAGTTTATGCTTTATTGCTGGTATTATTGATCGGATTTGTGATTGAGGGGGGGATTGTTAGCCTATGGCTTACCTTTACCAATCACTAAGTCTAAATTGTCACCTATATTTGTATTATTCATTTAGGATATTAGTAATATATCCTCAAGTGATGACTAATGAGTTAGTTAAGATTGCCTAGCCTAGTCATCATGCATTATTTTAGTATCTAGGTGGCATCACCCATTGTACTATAAATATGTAACATTGGAGTGAATAATTAAGTGTTGTCTAGTGAGTCTTTTCTGCCATGTTGTTGTTCTTGTTTCTGTTTTATCAGTTCAAAGTTGTGTTAAAGAAATTTCAAGTCTTCATGTTTCCCTTAACCCTTTGAGTAATATCCCCTTGATCTAGAACCCTTGTTCCAACATTCCTTCATTTTCATTATATGACCATAACGTGTGTTCCTATCCTTATCGGGTCATCCAAGGAAGGGAAATATTGTTGAGTGATTATTGAAGGACCTTTTGGATGAAACTAGGTAGTTGGCTTTGAGGCACTGCCGACAGTTGGATTCAGGCTGTAATTGTTGGACAATTGGTTTGGATAGTTGGTTGTCATTTATTTCAACCATTAGAGATTGATTTCAACCCTTGGAGAAGTCTGGAACCCCTATATATGAGCTTGAAATTTTTGGTCAGTTAGTTTTCATTGATGGAGTGGTTGATGTTAGCATATGTGTTGTGTGTATTTGATGAAGTCTACATGAAGGACCCGATGTGTGGTTATGGTACTTGAAGTTGGTGCAAGAATATGGTCATGAAGGATAGTGTAAATGCAGGTAGGACACTCATATATGGATATTCCTTGTTGTTTCATTTCTAGTTATAGGTGGTACACCACGTAGATTAAGGAGATATGGCCTTGTGAAGTTAGAATCCCTGGGGAATGGTCAAGAAGCCCCTAATTGGTTACTAGTCATTAATGAATGGGTAAAGTGGTTGTGACAAGAAAGTACTAGAATCCATAAGATTAAGGAAAGAGGTTACTATGAAAAAGTATATAAACACCTCAAGGATTCTCTCATAAGAACACACACTTACATTGAGTATATATCCTGTGAGAATGTTATGATCTAGTATTTTGGTTTTTTGGTGAATCTGACGACAAGTCAGAGGCAACGGAGAAAGTATGAGGAAAGAGTGAATTTTTTGAAGCTTTAGAGTGAAAGGCTTCTTCTATAACCCTAATTTGGTAGGCCCTCACGGGTCACATAGAGGGTATCACATGACATACCCCTGTGGGTTTCCTAAGTGACGTTATGTGAATCCCACATGATAAGGAGTCTTAGTCCTACGTGGCTAAGGAATATTTGGGGGAACTTTTTGTACCAGGCTGATGAAGGATGTGGAAGCATTATAGATCAATGTTACAATATAACACTTTAGCTACATGTCATAGGCATGCTTATTTCTTATGCTTGGTGATGGTATGGTACATGCTTGAAAGGTATGTATTTTTTATGCATGGTACATCTTGGTGATATCAGTATGGAACATTTATTAGTAGTACATCTTTACTATATGGGTATATTGATATATGGCTTGGTTACATGGTGATGATTTTATATGCTTGAGGCTTATTCTTGGTATACTCTTGAAGCATTGGCACATTCTGTATGGTTGTCATTGATATTGATTCATTGTTGAGGATTACACTTGGTATATGACAACACATGTATGAGACACATATCTTGGTGATGTTAGCACTTGGTTGAGGTTTTTATGGACATTGTTTATGTGCATGGTTGATGCATTGTTTGGTACAAGTGTTGCTACATGGTTGATGCACATGTTGTGGTCCAGGTTGTGGAACACGATTGATGTTTGGTATGGTACAAGTTGATGATTTGGTACATGAATTAGCACATGGTTGAGACACATATCTTCTAATGGTATGTTGGTGACCTTGGCACATGCTTGGAAGAGGCATGTGTTGGTGATGTTGGGAATATATTTGAGAGGTGTCCTTGGTATATGATCCATGTGACAGGATTTGGTTCAGTATCGGTGAGAGTGATAGGTTGGATAGATTAGATATAGTGACATGATGGATATAGTAACATCTTGACAGGTCACTGGTTGATGTGATAGTGATAGTGGCAGTGGGATTTTGTCTTCCCTTATATTTCAGGGTAGAATGATGAGGTAAGGAAAGGGGTTTATAGCATCCCTTCAGTTGGTTCCAGAGAACATAGGGAGTGGGATATTCCTTCAGTTTGGATCTTGACAATCTAGAGGTTGTAGTCTCCTTCTAGTTGGATCCATAGAATTAAGGGAGTCATATATTCCTTCAAGTTGGTGCATGTAAATCAGGGGGTTGGTGCCTCCTTCTATTTGGTGCTAGAGAATTGGGAAGTTGGTGCTTCCAATCAATGTATTCTTTGATATATAAGAAATCATTCTGTGGTTTTCTCCCACTTGGGTTTCCACGTAAATTATAGTGTAATGTGTACTTGATGTGTTGTTTCTTATGTTTATATGCTCATGGTATGATAATGATATATTTATGATGTACTATTGGTAAAGTTGAAATAAATATATTGTAGTTAAAAGTGGTAAAATTTCTCATACTGATCCACCCCGCCCCTCTTAGTATTCCAACAATACTAGGCGGGTGAATCGTTTCTCAACCTCCCTAAGCCCGTACCAAATGAAATTCAACCTCCTTAACTTATTTAGGATTTTATAAAGGCATATTTAGGGGCACAAATGAGGAGGTAAACCTAGGTGAAAAGTTGTGCTGAAGAAATTGCAAGTCTCCCTCTTCCCATTCATCCTTTTAGTATCCCCTCGATATAGAACCCTTGTTTCAACATTCCTTCCTTTTCATTATATGACCATAAGGTGTGTTCCTATCCTTATCGATTCATCAAAGAAGAGAAATCGTTTTGAGTGATTCTTAAAGGATGTTTTGGACAAACCTGTGAAATTTGCTTCGAGGCAGTGCCAATGGTTGGAGTTGGGTTTTAACTACCTCTTTTATTATTGCTAATAAAGAGTTCTCTTTTCCCTATAATTGTGTAGTACTGATTCAATTTGTTTATGTATTTCAAATTACTCTTCAGATTTGAATCCATCTATCATTGAATTGTATCATTTTATGCTATAACTACCTTGTTGCAACACTTTCTAGATCTTCTTGTGTAGGTTAACTCAACCAAGAGTCACGAGCAGTACCAGGGTCAAGAGCAGGGACCAACATTGAATGTAAGGATACAAGGTGTGAAACTTTCTTCCCTCTCTGATCAAGTATTTATTTCATTACAAGTATTATGTGTGGGTTAGGGTTTTATCTTGTACTAGGTCAATATCTGTTGTGACATGACCCAAAGTCATGGGGAAAAAATTCCATAACAAAATTGAAAACCAAACTGGGGATTCTCCTAGTTTGGGTAAATTTTATGGTTTCTTTGTTTGTCTTAGGTTTTTGGAGTTTTTCCTATTTTTGGGATTTATCTTCAGAGCTTTCCTCATCAAGAAAATTTTCCAAAAGTTTTTACAAGCCCTCCTTGTGGGTCGAATTTTATTTTTCAAGCCTAACTAATTTATTTGTGCTTTGTCCTTATATGAGTTTGGGATATCTGCTAGTTCCACTTGTATGACCCATGGATATCTGTGATTCATAGTTTACAAAGTCACAAGCCTGTGTAGTTGTCTTGAAATTTTAAGTCTCTTGCTCAAATTTGGTTGATCTAAGTTGGTTCTTCAATGTTTACTAAGCCTCCTAAGTTGTTTTATGCTCTATATTGTTGATTAAAGTGTGTGAAAACTCTCACTTGATGTAAAACGTTATTTCTTGCAAGTAATCTAGTCTTTGAGTTTTAGAGTTGTTAAGGTCAGTTGAAGGGTCAGTTGTATATATGGAATAATTTACATATTGATTGTTGTTATAGTGGTTAGATACTATTTCATTTCTTCTTGTTTACCTTTTCCCCCTTTTTTTTTAAAAAAGAAAAAAAAATCTTGGTTAGTTGCATGTTCATTTCTTTTTAATGAAAAAAAAAAAAAATAGCTTGGTTTCTAGTTTTCTCTTCTTGTTTACTTTTCCTTTAAATTCATCAAGAAAAGAAATTATTTGTTGGTGCTCAGGCCTTCATACTTTCTGCGTGTTTTGATAGTTAATTATTTCGGTTAAAGTTATCCTTTTTCAAAAGAAAACAAGTTCAGTGTGTCAATTTATTTCTCTTAGTTTGGAATGATTGTTTACAAAGAATCTTGGGGTTGTGGTGCAAAGTAGTTTAAATATATTACATACATTCAAACATATATTGATTTCATTTGCAAAAATAAAAAATAAAAATGTTTGCTTTTCTAAAGCATTGTTAGAACTTATTTTCAATGAAGAAACCACATTTCATTTTTTCTTTATTTTCCTAAAGTGTTTCTTGTGAGTCCACAAAAACAGCATATATGTTTCATCCTTGCATTTTGAGTAATGGAAATCCACATAAAATGAAAGATTAACAATATTTATTAGAAATGTTCATTTTGTAGGGTGAGAACACTAGTTATAGGCTAGGGCCTTGGTTTGGGTTGGAGTGTTAATTTATTCAAGGCCATAAAACAAACATAGGAGTATCATCTAGGGAGAGCCTAAATCCAACTACTGTATAAGTATATATGGGAGCCTCCTCTAACATACGAGATAAAAACGAGGTTTTGTAAAGGAGAACCCCCCCCCCAAACATTAAATGAGCATAGTGAAGAGATTGCATAATGGGGATTTCATTAGCACCCATACCTTAGTGAGAGGCGATGCTTTCGAGGCTTCAAGATTAGATAGTCTTCCCATACATTCAATCCCGACTGTTGATTGTACCCCCCAGACACTGACTATGATTTGTTGACCTTAGTATCCATTCATTGGGATTTCAAAGGTGACTAAAGGGGTTTTTCTTGGTACCTATGGAACATTTTGCATCACACTTTTCAATACCGATGGAGGGTGCCCCCTGAAGTGTGGGTACTTGTACTAGATAAGGCTGGTTAATGGAGGTCGATATAAATGATTCTCATTCCTTCGTTCATTGTTCCATGGGACTTAATCAACCCCTGCCTCCGTTTGGAAGGACTTTACCCTACCTTGTGACTATTGTGATCTCATGACCTAATCCACCTGAGTTAGTATATTAGAAAGGTATTTTCTGTCTATTTTTTCCATTTAGTATTTTCTCGAGTGGTGTGATTAAGAGATTATAGAATTTCTTAGGTAGTCATGTACATGGTCACCCGAGAGTTGAAAACTCAAAATGGATGGCCAACCACCTTGTAGATCGATGAGAATTCAAGGACTTCCCTCAGAATATCAGGTTAGATACACTTCTCCCCCAACTCCACTAAGTTGTCGTCTCAATAAATATGATGTTTTTGTATCGAATGGTCTAGTCTAGGTCACACGTATGGATCCTTTATATATTAACGCTTTGGAACTAGGGTTTGTAATGGTTGAAGATGTCAGAGCTGAAGAATACACTCCATCTTATAACCCTACGCTACTTGGAACTTTCTCATCACCTATGGTGCAAGTTCCCCCTCCTATATTAGACTTTTCTGATAGTATCCCCCTTCACTAGGCCACTCTAGATGACACATCACAAGTGTCTGGTTTAGAAGTTCCTATAAATCCCACTTCAACAATAGTCACCAGCAAGATATTTTCTCCTAGTGTATCAAACATAATGACTAGTGTGATTAATTCCACCATAGTCACTATGATAAACAACATTGATGCATTGTTCATCAGTTCTTCTTCTCCCATGAGTGCATCCATGTCATTGTCATCGAAAAAAACCACTTTTTATTTTCGTATGCCATGAATGGGCATGCTCAATGTGTTGATTGGTTCCTAGTCAACATCCCAAGTTTCTAACATTGGTGTAGGGAGTTCTTTAATTCCATACCAAGCAATCCCTTGTAATGGAGGTCAGATTCCTCCATAGTTTCGATCTTCTGGTTGTAACTCCTTCAAAGGTTGGGGCGCTTCTATGATTTTCACTAGAATTCCATCCACTTCCACTCCATTCACACTATATGGTGTATTCAAGAGAAATTTTTCTGTTGAGTCCATAGTGCCAATAGGGGGAAACCCCTTCCAAGATCAGTGTAATACCATACAAGGTTCCTTACCTTTGCAATGGATTCCATCAAGGGGAAACCACTTTCTTGGTCTATATAATCCCATGCAAGGGCTAGTTCCTTCGCAAGGGGGTCTGGAAGGAGGAAACCTTGTTTTTCCATCCATAAATAATATGGGCGGAGGTTATCCTTCGTTCAAGAAGATCCAATAAGGTTTTAACCAAATATTTGGTCCATTAGTAAACTCTTACTGGAAACCTAGTGCCAGTTATAATCCAGGACTGTCTTTTCAAGTTGCTAATCATTTGATAATGCAGCCCAGGCTGCCTTTTTTGGAAAATCTTAGTTTTCGATATTTATCTAGGTTGATGAACAACTCGATTCATCATGACCCAAGATGTCTTGTGATCCCTGCCAAACTATCATCAAGCATCCTGAAGTTCAAAGGGAAAAGTGGTGAGGAACCATAATACCATGTAATGATGTTAAACTTACGGTGGTCGTCAAATTTGTTAAACAATGACTCAATATGGTTATTGTTACTCCATTGTACCCTCGTTGGGGTCAATGAAAAATGGTATATATAACTGGAGAGGTCCAAGTATGTGTTGTTTCATAACCTTGATACGGTTTTTCTCAACCATTTCTAGCTCCCTGTCTAGTATGACGTTGGGATAGATATTTTTCCCAACTTTGTGTAAGACATTGATACACACATTTCTAATAACATTTGAGAATGGAGGTGACAAAAAATCTTGATTAAATCCACAGTTTCACCATAGTTTCTCCTTAAATAGTTCCTTAATTCATTGCCTCCTTATATTTCTAAGGATGTAGCAACATCAGTCATGTTCATAGAAGAATAGGAAATCTTAAGAGAAAAACAGTTAGATTTGATTTACTCTCAGTCTAGAATGTTCAACGATATTATGCCTAATGCACCTTGTTCAACCCTCAACTTATTGAAACCGAAGTCAGGACAACATATCGATGGCATTGTTAGTTCCTCTCAAATCGAAGTCATAGATCTAATCTCTAGCCAGATGCAACAATTATCAATTCAAAAAACTACAGTTGGTCTGGCCTCTGGCTCAACCATACCCACAAACCACTCCTCAGATGTACACATTTTCCAATTGAAGTCTCAAAAGGGTCCTTCGTATCTTGGAAAGAAAAATAAAGAAAAAGAGAAGAAGGGTGGTGGGGGAAACGACAAAATCCTAAAAGAATGTTGAAGGGGAAAAGGATGAAAAGAGGAAAGTGAAATTCCCACACAAACTTTATGGGGATGATCACCTTACTCATCAATTCTGCAAAATGGAAGAGACCCAATTCTTGATAAAGTTGCAAAAACAATAACAACTTGTTGTATTGAAACATTTGTTTTGTGAGGACAAATATGCAGGTTGGCTCTTTGACTTCCAATCCGCAAGGGGGGGAATTCTAGTGCACCTTTTTTGGATGGATCTTTCTCGTTCATTAACATGGTAAATTATTTGAAGTTAAAAGAAGAAGAGGTATTTTTTTGAATAGGTATCACGATTATAGTAATAATGAGTTGACAACGAAGGGAAAACAAACTTTTGATCCTCAAGGACCTCTTCATATAGAGAAACTTGAGAAGGAAACATTAACATGCATAACAAAAGGTGTGTACAAAATATAATCACACAATCCTAATGCCAGAGATGCACCCAACTACTCTATTGTTGAGGATTTAGCTCAAACTCCATGTGCAATGTCTTCTCTTGAGGTGATTCAAATTTTCCCTATGAAATGAAATGCATTGTTGTACGTGATCGGAGCAGTGGATTATTCTATCCTGCTCACTATGAATTTTGTTGATACTAATGTGAAGCCTCATCTTCCTTATCATTTATCCTTCTAGATTGACATCATTTATGCAAATAACATCATCAAGAGGACTGTTGTTGATGAGGGAGCATCCATGTGCATCATGTCTTTGTCCTTTTGGAAAGCTATCAGCTCTGTACTGCTCACACCTCCCACTTTTTATTTGCATTTGATGGATGATCGTTTAGGTCGCACAAGCTTATTTCCTCTTTTCTGGTCTAGTTAGGATGAAATTCTATTTTGATGAAGTATAAGTAGTTGATGCACCAATTGACTATAATTTGTTACTAGGAAGGAGTTGGAATTACGCAATGACAGTCCTCAAATTTTATTCTTTACCCCTGAGGGAAGGATTGTGACCATCGATGATATGGATTTTAATCATTCTAGAGCCATGGAAAATCAATGATCCATAGTTCCATGGATTGAAAACTCTCAGTGGTAAATTGAGAGCATCGGTGTTGGAATGAACCCTTTTCTCATCGAAACTTTTAATTTCCCATCATTGATATCTTACATTATGCCACCTCGGTCAGTTTTCAAGAGTCAAGTCTTCCAGCTTCGGTAACGAGAGTTGTATCATTTATAAATTCATATATGCATGATCCATGGGTGTTACCATTTTCGTTTGAATTGGTCAATGGTAGAACACATGAAGAGTTGGATATGCCACTATCTGCAACTAATATATCTTACCAAACTATTAAACGCACTACCATATACCCTCATCATACTCATGCACGGATGGAAGGGGACGATTTGTTTCCGGAGCCCATCTCGGCTCAGAATTATTCAAATTATGAAGATTGTATTTAAATCATTTACCCTATGGACGAGGTTATCATTAAGGCAATGACTCGGGTTGAAATTCCATGGTAATATATGCATCATAGATACTATTTCCTCCCTGAGATTAGTCATGTGGAAAATGAAGAATTTAAGTCAGTTGTGAGTAGGAGTGTTGATCGGAAGGTGAAACCCTTTTCCATACATGGTGTCTACGCCAAGGGGAATATGGAAAATATATTGGAAACCATCCCCATTAACATTTCAAGAATACACAGTGTTGGTGAAAATGTCTTTATCAGGGAAAAGTGCTCTCAAGATTAAATTTATTAGTACACGACTCTCTTTAAGTAATTTTGAGATGTTTTCTCTTGTTCGTATGAGTAAATGCATGGAATAGATCCTCAAATCATTCAACATGAGATTCAAATCTATGAGAATGCGAAATTGGTTCGACAAAAGTTGTGACCAGTGAATCGAAGGAAAGAAGCAATATTTAAAGTTGAATTGGAAAAGGTTCTCAAAGATGGCATTAATTTTCCATTATTGTTGATGGAGTGGGTTTACAACCTGATTCTAGTCGATAAGAAGCAATGAACGATTTGAGTGTGTATGTATTTATGATACTTGAATAAATATTTTCCAAAAGATAACTTCCCTACATCATTTATAGATCATATTCTTGATGAGTGCACAGGAAGAGATATTTTTCGTTCATGGATGGTTTTTCGGGTTATAACCAAATCACAATTCAATGAGAAGACCAACATAAGAGAACTTTAGTTTGTCCTTGGGAAACCTTCATGTATAAGAATATTCCATTTTTTCTTAAAAACGTTGGAGCTACTTTTGAGCGGGACATGATGTTTTCTTTCCACGACCTAAAACACATAGTGGAGGCTTATTTGGATGATCTTACAGCTCATTTCTACTTTTAAGGATGTAAATTTATTGTGAAATGTAGAAACATTGGTGAATCTTACTGTTCCTTTATATGTCAACTATAAATGTTTGGAGATATTTTTGTTAAAATATTCAAATTTCTAAGGATTTTATATAGTAAATTTTTGGCGATCTTTAAGGTGAAATAATTTTGTCATGTAGAATTTGGGAAAATAATTTTTAGAATGAAAAATATGTTTTTGGGAAAAAACATGGAAAATTTTCCCATAGGAGATATTTATCCCCTAAATTATTTCCTAGCTCATTCTCACAAAAGATATTAACATCTGCTACAACTCTGCCTATTTTTCGAGAGATGTAGTCACTATTGAATCTAACTGAATTCTCATAAATGTATTTTTTATGTGACTTCAGGACGTCTTTTGAGTTTTATAGTTTCAATTAGAGAGATCATGGTTGGCCCTTTTAAAGTGGAGGAAATCACTCTCTTTCCTCCCCCATTGTTATAACCCTAATTTGCACCAGACATGCTTACCTGGCATCAGGCCATCTCAGATTCCTTCTTTGCCAAAACACTGCTAAACAATTCTTTTTAAGAACCCCTTTTATAAAGGCTCATGCACCCTGCTACATTACTACACGTGTGTACATGCTAGCTAACCCAAGACAGCTCGCGTGTACCTACAAAAGCACGAAAAAAGGAAAGTTGTTAACGGAACACACAGCTTTGGGTAAGTTAACTAAACCTTTCAGCCATGCATGGCCGGACATTTGACCAAATACCTAGCTTCTTCTAGCCTATAAAAAAAGGGTTAGGGGTCCCATTTGGAAGAGGAGAATCATAGTAAAGAAACTATACCCAATTGAGCATTCCCTTTGTCCCAACCTTTAGCCATCCTTGTGCAAAGAGAAGTATAGAGAAAAATTAGTTGGAAGACAATGGAAGAATAACCCAGGACCAGGATCGAGGGGTAGTAGCCA
>JASDQU010306274.1:110525-128070 GCA_032191745.1 Picea mariana
AGGGATCGACATCAAACACGAAGAATAAAGTACGTCAACTAAATCTCTTGAGCCTTGTATTTACATATGAGTAATGGGGGTCTAGGCATGGGATGATGGTAAAAAGTAAGAATATTTAGGTAATTTCTACATGCATGATAAAACCCTTAGTGCTAGTCTGTAGGAGATATTTCCCACCCATAATAGAATTGGCGACCATACTGGGGAACTCTAGAGTTTCTAGGAATATTTTTTGGGTATTTTTAAAAACTGGTTTCATTCCTTGTTTTTAAAGTTTCTGCAAAAGTCTGAGCTAACAGAGATTCTAGTCTTCCATACCAGTTATCTTTGTTTCTTTGCTTGACTGCATTTTTTTTCTTTTCCAATACCCACAGAGGTACACGTGGCCTATATAAGTTCTACACGTGTGTACCCATGCCCTACCTTCTCACAGCCCGTGTGTACATGCTAGTTGAGGAAGTGTCAATCGTGTGTATGATTCCAGAAAATTTCTTTTAGAGAGGCAGTCATCCTCTCCCCTGTCAGAAATAGTCCTTCTCAAAGGTTTTCTAGAACTCTTTCTAGTCTTTATTGTTTGCAGTCTATAGCTTAGGTTTCACCTCATATTGTTTTGTTCTATGAAGTTTTCCCTGAATTGTTTTCCTTTTTCTGTTAAAGTAAGTGTCTGAGTCTTCAAGAGATCATGGTTCTCAGTACCAGTAGTCTCTGCCTGGGCTGGATTTCTTGGATTTTCATTTGTATCAGAGTTTCAGAGATACATGTGGCCTGTATAAGGCTAGCACGCATGTACACACGCTCTAACTTTACACAGCTCACGTGCACACACTTTCTATTGAACTGTCAGCAGTGTGCTTGTGGAGAAAATTTTTGTTGAAGGTGAGGCAGTCATCCTTTCCTTTGACAAGAGTTATACCTCTCATGTTTTTGGGTCTCTGTCATAGCAGTCAGTAACTTAGGTTTGATCACAGCAATAGCTTTCTTTTTCATTAGGAAGTTTTCCTCAAAATTTTCTTTTATGGGGTTTTTAGACAAGTGTGAGCGTCCAATTTTAATTTTCTTGTGTGATTTTTAACGTGGCTCTTTGTGATCTGTGCTTAGGACAGAAGTTTTCTTGGTTTTTACTTGTTGATATTTTTCCTTTTTTCTTTGTGATCATTCAAACAAAAACAAAATCTTTTATTTCTTTGTTTGGTTAAATAGTGTTGTTTTTCATTAGTAACCAGGGAAAAGTCTTTTCTTTCATAAGTTCTTGACAGTTTACTTAGATCATAAGTAGCTCGTAGTCGAGTGAAATCCTTCTTTGAGTTTGTTGTTCAAAGATCTTAGAAAAAATTTAAGTTTGAAAAGTTGTTTAGGATTTGAATTAAGTGAAGGCATTTTGTTTCCATCTTTCTGTTTATTTTTCTTTCGTGTTTCAAACATCACTAGTTTCACTTTCATAACCTTTGACTTAAGACAATCCATAAAAATTAATGCTAAATCTAAAATTCATTAGACTTTTTAGTTTGTAGGGTCAACCAATTAGTTTAGGGTTAGGGCCTTGAATTAGGTTGGAGAGGAAACTCTTCAAGGCCATTAAATCAAACATTGGAGTCTGAGTTAGGGAGTGTCAAAGTCCAGTATCGTGAAAGTTATTCAGGAACCCCCTCTAACACAGGGGCTAAACAAAAGGTCGCATGCAGAAAGGTAGCAAAGATAACTCCTCCAAAGTTGGACCAATTGTAGTGGAGAACACATATAGAGGGCTTTTCTTGGGATTTCGTTGATTGCATTTGCCACGGAGCTTCATGGGTCTCGAATCCGTTTGAGGTACTCAGTTGTCTTTTGGACCACTTGTAATACCCTTGAGAGTTTTTGGGCTCGATACCCTGCTCATTGTGGTCTACCCAACTTTCGACTGTACCCACCTGGTGACTGTTCGCGCACTGGCAACCTAGTTGCCTATATTTTAAGAGACATACACAGGTGACTGCAGGGGTATACCACAGTGCCTAGGACAGACATCGTGCCACACTTTGTAGAGTATACCCGGAGGGTGCTTCCATGTTCGAGTTTCACTTGCACTGATAATTTTCTCTAGTGTTGGTTGTTGTAACTGTTCTTCCAACTAGTTTAGTGTTTGCTTGTTTTATCTTGGAGGGACTTTTTTAGTGTGTGTTGTTTTTTGAACGAATAGAAATCCCTAGGGTGTCTTTGATATTCTCACATAGTGGAGGATCACGAGCTTCGCCGGTCACAAAGGCTTTTGGGCCTATCACCAGTTACACTTGAGCCACCTCCACCACCACTAAAGGGAAATATAGACTAACAAGGGTCTTTTGAACTGATCGAGTCACAAGAAATTGTACCCGACCAACATCCGGAGGAAATGACCATTTTAAACTTTGGAGTGAAAGCTCTTGGTCCATTCGAAGCTGTAACCATTGATCTTTCGGCACCCATCATCATACCAATTCACCTTTACGAGTGCCAGATAGTGTCACATGAAGCAATGGAAACAAATGTTGTCACTTCCTCTAGGAATTCTTCAATTCCCACTACGGTTGTCACCAAAGGAGAGTTTCCACCTCCTAACCCACCGTCACTGGTCCAAGCCACCATGGTATCGATCGCCTCTACCTCAAACAGTGGTCCAATCCCATCCATGGAAGTGGCCATAGCCCCTTTCACACCGAGTGCGACAGGCCCTCCGTTCTCATATGGGATGCCTAGCTCAGGTATATGGGATGCCTAGCACAGGAGGCAAACCCAGGAACTTCTTTCGCATCAGGGCCTTGGAATTCTTGGCAGGGATCAGTTCCCTCATCAGGAATGTCGATCCGGGGTATTTCTTTTCACAACCAATGAAACCTCGGACAAGGTACTCTGCCTATCCCCATGGGATCGGCATGGGGCAACCCTTCCCAAAGTCCTCCGAATGTAATGCATGCCCAACCATCTACGTCCTATTTTGGGAATCAATCGATGATGTCTCCTCACATGTAGAATCCGTACGTTGGTCATGGCCATGGTTTTTACCAGAACCAGAGCCAACAACCGAACTTTTCCTGGAAACCTAGTGCCAGTCAAACTCCAGGTCCCTTTTTCCATGGTTATCAAAAACAACCCAAACTACCTTTCCTGGAAACCTTTCATTTTCTAGACTTGACAAGGTTGTTGAATGACCCTATCTGTCACAATCCATGTTGGCCCCCTATGCCAACGAAGTTTCCTTCAAACATACCAAAGTTTGAGGCCAAGCCTAACGAAGATCCAGGAGATCATGTGACCACCTTCCATCTTTGGTGCTCGTCTAAATTGTTGAAATATGACTCTGTACATTTGTGATTGTTTCAATGTACTCTCACAGGGAGTGCCGCAAAATGGTACATTTAGCTTGATCACTCAAGATACTCTTCCTTCCGTGAATTGGAAATGGATTTCCTAAACCATTTCCAATTACTTGTGAGATACAACGTTGGCACAAAATTGCTGGCCAATTTCGCACAGACAAAAGTGTACCATATCTTTGATCACATCCGAGAATGGAGACGTCGGAAGAGTTTAATTAAGGTTCCAGTCCCACCAACATTCCTGCTCGAGTGGTTCCTTAAGTATTTGGTCCTATAGTTATCCAAAGACGTCACGACATCGGGAGTGTTTTCCAAAGAAGACGCCATCATGAGAGCTCAACAGCTTGAGCTAATCTATTCAAAGTCCGGTTTATTATACAAGATCTTGCCAGATGTGCCACGCTCAATACTTGATAAAACTAGATAGAGAGCTGGAACACATGCCGATGGTATTGTTGGTTCAGCACAAACAAATCCTGCTAAGAAACTGACGAAGCAATTGCAGCAATTGTCTATACAACACACAACGGCCAGCCAAACTACTATTTTGGCTGCTTCCCCTACTAAAACGTGGAATGTACACACAATGCAATCAACAAATCCAAAGGCCACCCAGCAGCCTAAAGGAAAGAAGAAACAATGAAAGAAGGGTAAGGGGGATAAGAAACCCACTAATAATGCTGGCGGGGGAAACACTGATAAACGAAAGGAGAGGTATTCGTGAAACCTATGCACAGAGGACAACCCGACCCACCAGTGTCCTCAGCTTGCAGAGGCCCAAAATTTTGTGACACAGCAACAGCCTGTTGTGTTAACCAATCCATTTCAACATGGGAAAAACCTAACCCAAGCCTCTACATGCGTGGAAGGGGTTAGTCAAGGACCCTCTCCATCTTCGAACAATCCTGCATCCATGAATGTGTATATGATGAAGGGTGTTTCTTTTATATCGATTAGAGCGCATGACTATAGTAAACCAAGAACTTCTAAGAAGGGAAAAGAAGTTGAACTCCCATCTCTTCCTCTCCAGATCGAGAAGAATTTGGGCGAAACAATGACACACATCCCAAAAGGCATGTTCAAAAAAGATTCTCACAACCCAAATGCAAGGGCCACCCAAAACTATTCTTTGGTGGAGAATTTGTCTCAAACCCCTTGTGTAATGTCCACTTTGAATGTCCTTCAAAGTTTCCCTTCCCAGAGGAAAGATTTGTTAGCCGCTTTAGGATCTACTGAGACTTGTAATACGGGTACAATCATGTTGGATACAACCGAATTAAAACCTCGTTTGCCTTACCACGTAGCATTTCAGATAGTAGTGGCTCACCCCAAGAAAAAATTTACTCGGAATATTTTTTGCACTATGGTTGATGAGGGTGCCTCGACATGCGTTATGTTGGCATGTTGGAAGGACATTGGCTAGCCTGTTTTGTCTCTGTCACCTACTCTTCTCACTTCTTTCAATGGTCGTTCATTCCAACCACATGGTATCATTCCCTCTTTCTCTGTGTAGTTAAAAGGGAAGACCGTGTGTGTCGAGGTAGAAGTAGTCGACGCGTCCCTCGACTACAATCTCTTGTTAGTAAGGAGTTGGACTTACGCCATGCAAGCAGTGGTTGCTACAATTTTTTGGGTTTTGTTGTTTCCACACGAGGACCAGATTGTGACCATTGATCAATTGTATTTCTCCAGACCTGTCCCTTCATTGGGGGTATCCGCGGTCTCAATGATTGATAATCCCCAACCAGGCGTAGTTAAAGTAGGGATTGGTTTGTGCCCATCTTTGATGGGTACCTTCAATTACCCCACCCCTCAAGGTGATATCAAGTTCATATCCGACCACCATAAGGTTGATATTTTCCAAGTTTCATTGTTTTACATGACTTACTTCAACGATCCATGGATACCTCCTTCTCCATCGGCCACAATGGAAGGGATAGGGCACCCAAGCATGTCCATGCCCTTGTCCACAGCTGAAGTAGCGTACTCTTTAGTCTAGAAAGCTTTGACCGACACAGATACAACTCCTGCACAAGAGTTAGATCTGACTCTAGAGCCTATTTGGGCTCAAGGTTCTCTCCCTGACATGGATTCATTAGACTTAGTCTTTCCCTCCGACGAAGCAATAATTGAAGCAATGACTAGCCTAGACAAACCCTAGGACAATCTCCATCACAGATCATACTTCCTCCCAGAGTTAGGCAGAATCGAAGCCGAAGAATTCACCTTGACTATGACTGGAGATAGGTCTTGTCCTATTAATCCCTTAGCTACACATGAGGTTTATGTTGAGGGTAATATGGAAACTATCATTGAAACCATACCGATCAATAACTCCAGAATCCCTAGTGTCATGGAGAATGTTTTCATCGGAGCTGATTGTTCCCCCAGAGAGATTCAAATCTACACAGATCTATTTAAGTAATTTCACGACGTTTTTTCCTGGTCTTATGAGCAAATTCCAGGCATCGATCCAAAAATAGTCGAACATGAAATCACAACTTATCCATATGCCAAGCCTGTTCAGTAGAAGCTTCATCCAGTTAATCCCAGGAAAGCAGCAGCCATTAACGTTGAAGTTGAGAAACTACTAAAATTCGGTTTTATCTATCCTATCCATTTGACCCAATGGGTGTCAAATCCTATGCCGGTCAATAAGAAACAGGGCACGATTCGTGTATGTACGGACTTCCATGATTTGAACAAGGCATGTCCAAAGGATAACTTTCCCACACCATTCATTGACCAGATAATTGATGAATGTGCAGGTTGCGAGGCCTTCTCTTTCATGGATGGTTTTTCGGGATATAATCAAATATAAATCAAACCCGAAGACCAACACAAAACGACATTTATTTGTCGATGGGGTACATTCGTGTATCGTAAAATGCCCTTTGTTCTCAAAAATGTTGGAGCAACCTTTCAGCAGGCCATGTCTTTTGCTTTCCATGATCTCAAGCATATAGTCGAGGCCTATTTAGATGATTTAGCATCTTGATCTCGCAAGAGAATGAATCATCCCACACACCTCCGAATTATCTTTGAGCGATTTCGCTACTTCCAGATTCACTTGAATCCAAAAAAGTACATATTTTGTGTAACATCAGGACGTTTGTTAGGTTTCATAGTGTCAACAACAGGGATCATGGTCGATCCTCTCAAGGTTGAGGCAATAATTCATTTTACTCCCCCACACACAATCCTTCAACTTTAGAGTCTACAGGGAAACGTGAATTTTTTAAGGCGTTTCATCGCTAACTATGCCGATATCACAAAGGAATTTATGCACTTACTGAAGAAAGATGTTCCTTTTTATTGGGACAATGTTGCTCAATGCTTCTTCAAAGAATTGAAACATGCCCTCACAACTACCCCTCTGCTTCAGCCACCTAACTATAACAAATATTTCTTATTATACCTAGCTACAACAGAGTCAACCATCGACATGGTATTAGTTTATGAAGATGATTTGTTCTTAGAATATGTGATCTATTACCTAAGCCGAGGCCTAGTTGGACCGGAACTCAATTATTCTCATATCGAAAAACTTGTGTTGGCAGCATTCCATGTTGTTCAACGGTTCTCTCATTATGTTCTATTTCGCAAGATCACTGCCATTTCCATTGTGAATCCATTTCAATACATGTTAACATGACGGGTAATAGGAAGAAATATCAGTAGATGGATAGTCATCCTCCAGGAATTTGACTTAGATTTCATTTCAGCGAAATCCAAAAAGTCACTGGTCTTCGCCGAACTTATTTTAGAATTTCTGGTTGAGTTAGGTGATGTTGTGCCTGAAGAGTCGCCTATCAGAGGAGATATGTTTTTTATCACAGCTTCGGATCCTTGGTATGGAAATATACTTATCCATCTCCATACTTTGAAGGGCCCCACCTCTGCTTCTCATGATCAGTGTCACCGTATACGCCATCAGGCTAAGAATTATCTCATACTCAATGATACATTGTATAGAAGAGGTGTAGACTACATCCTGCGTCGATTTCTCACTCACAAAAAAGCAGTTATCGTGCTTAACGATTTCCATACCAGAGCATGTGGTAGTCATTTGTCTGGGTTGGAAACAGGCCAAAAGATTCTACAAGTAGGTTACTTCTAGCTCACACTAATCAAAGATTGTATCGAATCGATCAAGAAGTGCCACCCGTGTCAGATCTTCTCTCGGAAGATGAGGGAACATCCCTCATCCATGTTTCCTATCATCATAGTTAGTCCCTTCACCAAGTGGGGGATTGATTAAAATAAATGCAACCCTCCTTCAGCAAGGGGACACCATTATATCATTGTAGCCGTAGACTACTTCATGAAGTGGGTCGAATCTATGCCAACATTTAAAGATGATGGAGAGACTACGACTCTCTTTTTATTCAACCAGATAATAGCAAGGTTCGGCGTCCCAAGAGAGATTGTCACTGACCATGGAAGTCACTTTAAGAACCAGATGATGACTGAGTTAACATCAAATCTTCGGTTGTGGCAAGAACATTTATCACCCTACTACCCCCAAGCAAATGGTTAGGTGGAAGTTGTAAATAAATATCTTAAGACCATCCTACAACGAATGATCAACTCAGCTAAGTCAAATTGGCATTTGATGTTATACTTGACATTATGGTCTTACCGAACATCTGTTAACACTGCAACCAGTTTCTCACTTTTTCAACTCGTTTACAATCTGGAAGCAGTCTTGCCTATCGAATGTCATATCCCGTCCTTAAAGTTGGCAGTACAGTTATTGCCAGACACTTCTCCACTTGAAGAATGGTTATTATACCTTGAGCGGCTCAATGAGCAACGTCGTGATGCAGCTCTAGCCAATGAGGCTCACAAACATAAAGTCAAGTGTCAGTATGATCAGTTCGTTCATCCTTGGATGTTCTTTCAAGGTGACCTTTTCCTGGTCTGTGACCAAGATATGGACCCCCTAGGGGCAGGAAAATTCAAACCCATGTGGTTCGGACCTTTCATCATAAAAGAGGTTATAAAAAGGGGTGCTTATCGTCTGGTCGACTTTGAGGGAAATGCTTTAGTGGAGCCTAGAAATGGGCTCTACCTCAAGAAGTATTACTCATAGGTAGGTCACCTCGGGTAACTTTTTGTAACATATGTATAGTCTTTGTACTATTACTTTCTAGTTTCTTTTAGTATTATGGACGTGTCGTTTTTTATGTTATCTTTTGTCACTGTGGCAGATGTCAAGTGAATCAGAGGTGTTCATTGGGTACGTAGACGGTGCTAGCAGACACACTCGGAGGCTTGCCTCTGCAGCTTGGGTAATTTTTACACCTCGAGGCCAGTTATTATCTTCCGGAGGTATATGCTTAGGTGACACCACAAACAATGTTGTCGAGTACAATGAATTTCTTGAGTTGCTTCATGACGCCCTGTCATTTGGTATCTCTCATCTCTAGGTTTATTTAGATGCTCAGTTTGTTGTGTCTCAGTTAAATAGAGTCTACCGTGTTCATGATTCGAATGTACACCAATGATTCCTTAGGGTACGTCTCTTAGAACGAATATTTGATTATATTACATATTGTCATATTCCTAGGAGATTAAACCAAATCACAGATACTCTAGCTAATCATATTTTAGACTGGCATCTCGCACACATATAAAAAGGCATACACATAAACATGTAAATACATTTTTAAAGGAAAATATGATCCATAAGACACGAAAAGACATAAAAATCTATATATAATATCATAATCATCAGAGTACATAGGTGGATGCAAGCACCTCAAGATTATGATCAGTAATGAGTCATGGGGCTTATGCCCTCAAAAAATATATACAAGTAGTGCTCTTGGCACGTGAAAAGTCTAGACAACTAAGGTCATGGCCTGTGTGCCCTGTTGTAATGATCAACCGCATTTTCCAAATGCAGAAATAGTCAGACCCTCATCCGTGGTGGGCCCACTACATGAGGCTGCGTAGGTGGTGGTTGATCCTCAATATCTGCCATTGGGACTGTGTAGGTGAGCAAGCTAAAGTTTCACTCGAATCGTCTCAAAACCCTCTCAGCCTCACTGACTGGAAGATCTCCTGCTATTGTTGGTCCCCCTGCAATGGTAGGTGCGGCCCCTGGCCGAGGACACCGCTTGTTACTCACGTAATCTGCGGGTCACACTGGTCCCACATCTGCACATAATAGACACATATCTGTCAAATACTCTGGTATAAAAAAAAAATGATATATAAAAAACAACATAAAAATTACATATTTCTCACAAAAACAAAAAAAACGATGAAAACTTACCCATCTCTCCTCGCTCCTCACTAAGAGGTACCGGTATCTCAGGATCTCTTGAGAAATCAATCCCAGCATAAGGGTAATCCTCTATGACTGGGATCTGTCGTGACAACCAAGAAAAGAAATCATCATCAAAGGACTCATTGGTCCTTCCACCACCCTATCGTGGCAGTAACACTGCCCATATTCAAACCGCAGGAAGAGAGGCCTGATATCCTCATACCACCACTCGAGGATTGAAACTAGGAACTCTTTCAAAGAAGAAAGAGCATAGAATCATCCTGAACCCGAAGTTCCTCTGCATCCGCAGCTGACAATCTGTCAGTTGCCTCTTCATACAATCCAGCAGTGTCATGCTCCAGTCAAATATCTGTGCATTTAAGCACTAGACTACATAGTTCATTTGTGCACGAGACGCCTGATGTAGAGCTACGGAACCAGTCATCTACCCAATAAGAAACACAATCACCTGCAGTGATAAATCAATGATCTTTCTTATTGGCACCTGAGATCTCAATCGGTCTATACCAACCTCACAGTAAATTCCTATCAATTCCGATATTTTATGAGGCCCCGAAGGAAATGCCCAGAAATTGACTGGTTCCCCTCTCCTGGAGAGGCCAGTCAAAAAATATATGTCCTCTGTATTAGACACCAATGAATTCCCCTCTAACATAAAGGCCTTTGCGTCGGGATGCCAATAATCAACCAAGGAATTCAATATCCTAGGTTGTGCCCACATAAAAGGACATAGGAAGAACTTGAGAATCCCACATTGCATTAAGGAAACAACAACATTGGGATCTTCCCCGACTAGCTCACTAATCTCCTCATTCTCTCTTTCCCTCCAGTGAACATACATCCTACAAAACACCAAGTTTAGGAGGGTTAACCCTTACCTTAAAAAAAAAAAAAAAAATCATTAAATAAAGGGTGCACACGGGCTCTAATGATGACAGTCACGTGTACACGCGTGCAGTTTTTCCTCTGCCCAACTGTACACACGACCTATCATAAGATAGCCCACATGGACCTAGGGCTGACATTTTGAAGGTCGATGCCCCCCATAAAATTGAAACTAAAAGCATAAATAAAGATTTAAATTGCAAGAGGAGAGAGTTTAGACTTACTTGATCCAGACGGATGGTCGTTTCATCCACTCTATCTCCCAGAATCACCACTTTTATCAAATGGTTTTTTTTTCTCCAGAGTCAATTTCCAAATCAACAATGGTGATAATGAGATGCCAGCTTCTATTTATAGACTTTTTGGCCCCCTTTTGTCATTTTTTTGGCCCCCTTATCATTTTCTTTAAATTGAAAAACATTTAGAGTGATTCAGGAGTTGCGTTGAAAGGTTATGATCGGGTATCAGGACATTTTTTTGGAGTTTTGGGTCACTTTTGACGGTCCATGGGAAAAACCTCAGATGATCAACTTGAGCATATAGGTTAGGTTTCCACCCTGACTTTTGTATCTCGTTGTCTTTATCCCTTTTCCATAGGATCGATCCCATCATGTTGTGACATGGAACCATCATTGCTGTTTTAGAAGTGTTGTGATTTGGTGGTAGAGATTACCAGAACATGGATGCCCTAGGTAGATCCTGATTGCGTTATGGATTCCATGTTATCACTAATGAATGTAGGCTCGTGAGTCCTTTTTGTTTTTTCTGATTACAAGTTTGAGCCTCATTTTCATGATTCATTTTCACTCTTGACCTCACCCTCGGGACTCCCAAAAAACATAACGGGTCTTCTTTTAAGCCCTTTTCAAACCCTATAAACATGAATGGATTTTCGAGCAATCTTGTGGCCTTTCATGCTCATTAAACTGAAATTTTAAGTCACGTCTATCTGGTAGTAGTTTACCCCTTTTTCGGTTCGGACGGCCAACTGTACGAACAAAGGTATACTCAAAGGAACTTCAGTTCTCTAGAAGAGTACTCTCAGGTATCATTTTAACCCTTTTTCGGTCCTCAGGGCCTAAATGTATGAAAAAGGAACCTCCATGGATTCCATAGTTAAGCTCTTTTTAGACTCCCTAAAATTGAAAAGATTGTCGAGTGACCTTATTCTTTCACACTCGTTAAATTTGTCCAGAAGAACATTCCTGACGGAGTCCATAGTTAATCTTTTTTCAGACTCCTTAAAAATGAAAAAATGGCCGAGTGATCTTGTCTTTAACACACTCGTTAAAATGGTTTTGAATACATGTCTTTTCGGTGCTAGTTTACCCCTTTTTTGAACCGACTAGACTACCTTCAAAAAAGGTACCCCACTGGAGTCTCCTTTTACGCTTTTTAGACTCTCTAAATATGAAAAACCACCGAGCTTACCTTCTTTGGGCTCGTTAAACTTACATTGAAGGATGTTACCATTATGTGTCTTATTAATCGCATTTTCATACCCACATCTTTGGCCTAATGACAGCTCCATGTTGCTCTCAACTGAACCATCTAAAGCATGCCTTATACGCAAGCCCTGTAGCACTTTGCCTCTGTGTCTTGACACTTTTGGCCCGTGGAGGATTTTTCGCGAGTGTCCTTACTTTGAACATTAGTATTGTCCCTGCCCCTTGAACTTGTATATTTGCAACACTCATTCCTCCTTTGTAACATAACATTCTTTTATTCTTTTTCCAAAATTATTGAAAAAGACAAAAAAAATCAAATATACCCCAAAAAGAGGAAGGGAAAAGTATTTTATTTATTGGCAGCATAATGAGTTTCCCTTGCATAAAGCACATCTGTTTGTTTGTTCATCAAACTCTGGGATTTAATATGAACTTAGGAAGTTGTTCTCGCTACATAGAGTTGTGTCTTCCTCCATTTGGTTATTCTTCCAAACATATGGAGAGTTTGTGTTTGTTAGGACCCTATAATGTACCTTTTTGTTTATACTTTTTGCTACCATTACATCCTTTTTCCACTCACATTTAAGTTTACATTATCACCTTACCCTATCTTTCCAAAGGTATATAACGTCTCTTCTCTTTGTTATATGTTTAATTTGTTTTGCATATAATTTTACATTACTCTCATACTTAACCATCGATCAAAAATATATAAGTGCTGAAACAGTTCGAACTGCAGATTATCGTTGTTGTTTGAAGGCCCGTTGCTGAAACAGTCAAAAGTACGCAAACCCCGTGGCTGAAACAATCCATGGTCTACGATGGTGAAACAAAAATTCACACAACAGGAAGAAGAAGTTGTTACACTGACCACAACAGCCACACCTTGAGCCAGAATTAACCATCGTTGATGCTTGAGACCACGTTGCTAAAACAGTCAGAACGCAAATCCCGTTGCTGAAACAACCCGCGATTTGCGATGCTGAAACAATATACAACAAAAGTAACAAGAAGATAAATAAAGAAGCTGTTACACCAGCTGCAACAGCTACACCTCACTCAACACCATTTCAACTATTGTGATAGCATTCTGTTACGGGAGACCAGGATATCCTATTCCAGTATAGAGATTAGATCTGACTAAGAATAGGATTCAGATGTACATATGTAATTTGATGATCAAATTGTATCGAGGGGATTCTTCTCTTTAAATAAGAGGAAATCATCATTATAAAGGACCGACTTGGTTAAGAAAGAAATTACAAAGAAGGACGTGTTTACTTTAGACATTGTAACATGATACAGTTGACAGATGAATAAAAGATTATTCTGAGCATTCCTTCCTGGTTTCTTTCGTTTCTGGGGAATCTTGTGAGAAGGGAGGGCCCACCTTCTTCACAAGATTCACCCATTAGTTCTGTAGTGTGCTAGTATTATTTTTTTTCATGCCTTGATTAAATTTTGTTTTGCTGAAACTCTACTTTACTGGACTCCATTTTGCTGAAACTCTGCTTTACTGATTGTTACATTGTTTTCATATAATTCATGCTTGGGTAGCAATTAATCATTCTAGTTAGCAATCCTGTTTTGTGAATTTATGAAAGTGTGATAATCAGAGATAGGTGTTGAAGATTCCTGCTTGGGGAATAGGGTCATGTTCTCTGTTAAGAGATAGTTAGCCTTTAGTGCGTGTCAATCATTTGATTGGTAATGAGTTCATGAAAGTGTGACAATTGGAAACAGGTGCTAAAGATTCCTTCTTGGGGAATAGGGTCCTATTCTCCGTTACAGAATAGTTAGTCTTTCCATTTTGTAGTATCTTGAAAGAATTCTTTTCTAGGGTGTTATTTCTTAATGTGATCCAGGATTCTTTAGATAATCATTTCTTTAAACTTTGAACTCTGCAATAGGTAGGTTTCTTTTCTGTAATTCAAAGTAGAAACTTCAGTTTGTTCAAGGCAAGGTGTAATTAATGTACTTTTACTACAACTCTAGATTTCTTTTGAGATTGAGCATATATAGTGTGTGATTGCCTTTGAAATAAATAGACTTCCCTAGGTTGACAATTTATGTAGCACTTGATTGTTTAGTCAAATAAGCAATTACAGTGCCCAACATTTTGGCGCCGTTTTCGGGGAAGGGAATTATAGATTTCAAAAGCACTTATGTTCTTTCAGATATAAAGATTGCATGAGAGGATGCAGAGACCCCAAAGAAACTGACCCTACAGGTGGTAGGGGTAGAGGAAGGGGAGGAATAAAGACTTATATCAACGAGATTATATCAAAATCTGACTATGTTGCTCCTCAACGACCAAACTCTCGGAAACCAAAATCCCAACCTTCCTTTCAAGAAAATTTTGAAATGAGGAAAGAGATTTGGAGTCTTGATATAGTCAAGAAACCAGCAGGAAACATTGAGGATAGGGCAAGCGCAGCAGGGGAGCAAACAAAAGAAAACATGGATGAGTATAATGAAGAACTGCATCATGAAGAACAGGCAGGTTCTGAAAGAGAGGTAAATGATGAAAACTCTTTTTCCACTTTAGGATTTCCTATTGGTGATCTTCCTAGAGGGGTATCTCCCATGAAGAACATTCCACTCTCAGCGTTACCTAACTTTCATGGTTTATCTTCAGAAGATCCTGATGAATTCCTTTTTGAGTTTGACATATTATGCAGAAGTTATGATTACATTTCCAATGCTAAAAAATTAAAGCCATTTCCGGAAACATTGAAAGGAAATTCACTAAGATGGTTCATGAGTCTTGGAGGTCATGTAATCACAACATGGGATCAGATGAAATAGAAATTCCTACATAAATACCAGGACTATTGCCGAACAAGAGAAAAAAGAGAGGAATTATTCAAGATGATACAGAAAGAGGATGAACATATGGAGGACTTTGTAGAAAGGCTACAGTATAATATACAAAGATCTATTCACCTCGATGTAAGTAAAGATATTCTTAAAATAATATTAGTAAAAGGAGTAAGGGATGAATGTCTAGATATGCTGAATATGCTTGGAAAATGGGACATATCTAAAGAATCATATGATGAAATTGTTAACCTATGTAAAAGATGTTCAAGAGGAGCTTCAAGGAATAGATCAAATAGCAGGGATATCACATTTTCAAGAGTTCAAAAATCACCCAGTGGAGGAGCAATAAGAGATGAAATAGGTAATTTACTTGAAGGTTTTAAAACTGAAATGTTAAGCTCTTTTGCCTCACAAATTGATACCCTGCATATTCAAAAGAAACAAGCTGAAACAGAAGCAGCTCTGTCCATCTTTTGTTCTAAATGCAGAGACAAGCACCCACGAATGGAATGCCCATTGGACAAAAAGCCAATCTACACCATCTATGATAAGGATCATGAAACTCAACAATGCCCTTCTTTACCAGGAATCAAGGCAGCATTACAACCAACTTATGAAGAAGATGAAGCTGTCTATCTATTGACACATAGAAGGCAATGGAAACTGTGGGGACAAGGTATGAATCCTAATATGTCACTTACATCTTCTAATCGTTGGAATAACTATCTTTATTTTAAGCAAGGAAATTACCCTCCCTATAATCAAATGCAATACCTAAATGAAATGAATTACCCACCCATGCAACAAACTAACCCTCCCTTTGTTGATCTGTCAATGTGGAATCCTTGGCCTCCACAACAACAACCGTATCTTAACCAATGGAATCCAAATTGGAGAGGGCAACAACCCCTGTTCCCAAATAAATTACCTCAATCACAATTTCTGCAACCATTCTCCTTACCATCAAGTACTCCACCAAACAATCAAATGATGAGGCCCCAACTACCTATACACCCTAACCCTAACCCCAATAATAAAGCTATGCAGTGCATTGATATTCATAACCAGCCTACACTTTCTCTTTTCCCTGCGCAATGCAATGATATTCATTTACGATCTGGGAGAATAGTAGAACCTATCATAGCTGATGTTACCTCTTCTGATAAAGAGGAAACAAAAAAGCATGATGTACCTGAAGAGGTACAATCATCCTCTAACACTACTGCTGAAACAACAAAACCACCATTTCCTGAGCATTTAGCTTTGACTAAAACACCTGAGCCACCTTCTTTCAATCTTCTAGGGGAATTACAAAATCTTTATGTCAAAATTCCACTATTACAAGCACTATGAGATGTACCAATTTATGCCAGGACTATGCGAGACATTTGTGTTAAGAAACCTGGTAGGAAAATTAAAGATCCCCTCACAGTTCATGTCATGGGTGATTTGTCTGCACTAATGTCAGGTAAAGTTCCCCCAATTAAATATGGTGATCCCGACCATCCTACCGTCTCAGTGCAAATTGGAAAAACAATAATTCCTTGAGTCCTGGTAGACTCAGGCACCGATATCAATATTATGACTCTGGAAACCTCACAATTGTTACAACTGCAGAATGAAATCAGAGACACCCCAGCCATCCTAGAATCAACTGACCGTTCTATAATCAAATCGGAGGGAGTCATTGAAGACCTAATTATCTCAGTGGAATACTGGAATTATCCAACTGAATTTGTGGTATTACAACCTAAAATAAAGTTGGGGGGACACCGTCTAATTTTGGGCAGGCCTTGGCTAGCCACAACAGACGCTTTTATTAGATGTAGATTAGGTTCAATGAAAATTTCCAACAGTTACGAGACTAAACATCTTACCCTGTACCTTCACGCTACACCCTTGATTAATAATGATAATTCTATATGGGTAGACTTTGATGATCAAACTAATCAACCCATCTTGACTATCAGACAAGCCTTAAGCCTTAAAGATGCCACTGAGGATGAAGTAATTAATAATTTTATTTGTTAACCCTCCTCCGTGACTCCAGAAACTCATAACCAATTAGCTGCACTTTTGGAGTCAGATAACCAGGAAAATCTTAACTCTGAAAACCCACCTCAAACATCATCCACCATCTCTTCTAAAAGTATACCAGTAGAAATTGAACCTGGCAAAACACTGAACATAAACCCCAACCTGAAAGATGTTGAAACACAACAATTAATGAAATTACTTCTTGAACATAAAGAAGCATTCACATGGGACTATATAGATATGAAAGAAATCTCTCCTGAATTATGCACTCATCGTATATATACCAAGGAAGATTGTCGACCAATCTGCCAATCTCAACAATGAATGAACCCCAATTTAAGAGAAATTCTTAAAGAAGAACTTCAAAAATTGCTCAATGCAGGGTTTATATATCCTATATCAGACAGTGAATGCATTTCCCCGTTGGTAATAGTTCCTAATAAAAACGGGAAATGGAGAGTAAGTGTAGACTATAGAGCCTTAAATAAAGCCACTCAAAAAGATCACTTTTCGTTACCATTCATTGATTAGATGTTAGATAGTTTGTCAGGGAAGAAATTTTTCTCCTTTTTAGATGGTTTCAGTGGATATAATCAAATCAAAATTGCACATCAAGACCAAGATAAGACCACTTTTACTAGCCCTTGGGGAACTTTTGCTTATAGAGTTCTCCCATTTGGACTATGTAATGCACCAACAACCTTTCAAAGAGCAGTTATAGG
>JASDQU010306275.1:10759-29546 GCA_032191745.1 Picea mariana
GAGGGGGTTTGCATCCAAAAAATATTATGTGCATAGGAATTATAACAAAATGACAAACCTCATAAAATGAATCTTTAGCATTTTCTTTCCAAAGGGCCGAGTGATATTTATGAATGGGTTCTGAACAGGAAATGTTCCAACCCTAATTTATTAATGGAAAGGGAGTCACATAACAGATTGCATCCACAATGTATGCAGACATATAAAAAGCTGTTGGTTGTCCCTTTGATTTTGTTGCTTTGTAGTTTAAGATTTCTTGTGTTAGGTTATCTGACAAAATCTTATGCCAGTTAAAGCCATTTCCTTCTGAAGCTTCCTCTAAAAAGGGCACCCAATCTGCATGAAAATGACAGGGATCTTTTCTCTCGAAAAGTCTACATAACATAATGGCTACATATACCATGTATTCATTTAAGGATGTTGTAGCATAAATCCCATGGGAATCATCTCTAAACTTTGTTGGACACCTCGCCCATTCTCTAATCATATCGGGATATGTCTGGTCTACCTCAACACATTCTTTTCTCTGAAACTCTGCTAAAAATTCAGCATTAAAAGTATGTTTAGGATTTGGCCAGAGTTTATAGATTACTTATATGTGTTCTGGCCTAAATGAGTCGACGATAGCTCCTTGGTCATTTAAAATGCTCCTTGTTGGGATATCGACCTTATCTAGAGCCCAACTGATCATATCAGTGTATGCCATGAGCCTCGGGCGCGCAACAATCTTATGAAGCTCTGACTCAGCTATGTCCCGGAAATGATTTTCAGAATCAGGATGAGCATTCTCAAACTCGTATTCCAACAATTCGGAGATTTGAGTCCAAGATTTAATAGAATCTATAGTGTGTGGAGTGGTGTCGGAGATAATATCTCCTTCCTGTGCGTCTTCATTCTTCTTCGGTGCCTTTTTGGGTGCCATGACTTCTGCGTTTAATTGAAAACCTGTCACAGAAAATGGATGAACGAGCTCAGCTTAAAATGAAAACACAGACATTCGAATGTTTATTTTGAATACATTTAAAAATGACAAGATTTACACAGCTGTCACGAATTTAAAGCTCTTAATGCGGAAGATATTTTTCCGAGATACGTATTTAATGTCCGTATTTAGGCGCCTTCAGGTTTTTAAAGAAAACGAGAAACTTACTTAATCGGAAAGCGAAACGTGAATGAACACTTAAAGAATGATTACCATTAATCTTGTTTTTGAAAAAAGGTTAATTAGTGTTAATCATAGATTAAAGCTAAAAACTTCGCATTTCGGGGTTTCAGAAATCCTGATGTCGTGAGGTATGTCGTCGATGAAAAACAATTTCCGAAATTGTGAAATCGCGATGTTTTAATTAAGATTTAAATGCTTTTAGCACATTAATTAATTGAGATTTGACGTTTTTGGGATTTTGGAAATCTTGATGTCGAGAAGTATGTTATCAATGAAATCCGATCTCTGAAATCACGACGGCTTGCTTTTTAAACAGGACATAACTCATCTTAATTATCTAACTTATCACGATTAAGGCCAAAACAGAATTAGTTTGATTTAACGTGAACTGTGGATCGGGGTTTCGTAATTCAGGATTTCGGGAAACATGATGACAGGAGATGTGATCTCACTGAACCGTGAATCCTGAAATCGCGACATGATTATCTTAACCCTTAACCTTTATTATAAGAGAATTAATTAATTTGTGTTTTAATTAAGATTTCAACGTTTCGGGAAATCGGGGATCGGGATTTCGTGATTCAATTTGCATTGAAAAATTTGTTTGTAGCAAACCCCGAATCTCGAAAATTATTTTAAGCTTAATTTAAAAATCGTTAGTTTTAAAATTTAACACGTTTTAAATAATTTCAAATAAAAAGCGTCGGGAGTCTTATAATTTTTGTAAGCCTTTTTCCCTTTTATTATCCGAAAAATAAAAAATAAAAAATAATTTAAGAAAAAGGTATCGTGTACTTAGAATTGATACGAAACTTGTGTTTTATGAAAAGATGAAACCCGAAAAAGAAAAATTGGGCCTTAGGGATAAAAATTTAAGATCTGTTTCAACAGGATTGATATATTATTCCATGCACCATGTGATCTGGTAGATATTTTCAATAAAAGAGCTCTATGCATCCTCATTCATGGGCTCGTTGTATCGGTCACCTTCATTTGGATCTAATGGCGCAATCACGCGCAAGGTGTCTATCTCAAACAACATATGTCTCTTCTTCATATTCAAAACAACATTTTCATCAAATTCCCAATCAATGCCAAGTAGGGAAAGGTAGGGATCTGAGTCATCCATGATCTCGATCAATTCAAAATATGCCTTAGTCTTCACCCCTTCTATGTTCACTTCGACTTAGTCCAACCGACCTATAGGATAGATTATGTATTGATTATCCAACTAAAGTTGAATGGGACTAATTTTGGTTTACCCATCAACTCCCAAGATTTCTTAAGTAAGATGTTCATGTGAGATCCCAAATCCAACATGACCCCTTCCATCTCATAGATTTCAAGTTCACACGTCATCTTGAACTCTTCACATGTGTGCTTCTTCTTACTAACTTGGCACGAATCCCTTTCTAGTAGGGGGGATGATATAGTTATATTTGTCACTTCTTCCCCCATGCAAGTTGCTAACATATGCGTCAAAATTATCACAACATTTTGATCATTTAACAACTTCAAACAACAATGCAAGAACTTACTTACTTGATATTTGGTTTCTGCTTCCTGGATCATGTCGCACAGTACTTCTTCTCACGTCATGGTCTTCATCTCTTCATGCACATGTTCTTCTATTTCCCTTTGTTCAGATTGTCATAATTATTCTTTCCTGCAAGATTCTTCCAGTGACCTTCGTGTCATGCATTGTATCTCCTTGTGCACATGAACTTCCTCTAAAGACCTCTATATGGAAAATTGTGATTATTTGTGGGCTTGGGCTTCTTCCAGTGACCTTTGTGTCACATGTTGTACCTCCTAATGGACCTGGGATTCTTCTAGAGAAATTATGCCGCACACTACATCTCTTCCCATGCTCTTTCTTCCTCTAGGGACCTATGAGCTTCACGCAGAAACTACTTATGTTGTGCAGCATCAAACTTAAGGTGATACTACACTACCTTTTTGATCTTCCCCTTCATTCTTTGGCCCAAGCTTTCTCCATGCTCAAATGCTATTCCCATATTTTATACACCTCGGGTTATCACCCGCACATCAAATTCCATATATTTCTTTTGATTCTTGTGTGGCTATGCAGTCACCATGTTGCAGTGTGCCTTATTCTCTTCCCACTTCTTTAATAAGTCAGGACAATCCTCTGTGACATGCTCAGTGTTCTAACAGTACCCATAGAGAGCACGCGGTTTGGTACAAAACCTCAATAGATGGCCTATATCACCACAATTAAAATAGGTGGGTGGTCTTCCTCCACCTCCCCCATATCCTCTTCCTCGACCTTGTCCATGTTAGGTAGGTATCATATTCTTTTCATGTGTGTGTGGGGGCACGTCAGATTTAACAACTGTGTCTGATGATCCCATCACCTAGTTTTTGCTAATTTAGCATTTTTATTTTTTTTTTAGTGGTTTTCTAAATTAATATTGGATTAAGGGATTAGGTTTTTGGTAGCTGCATAATACCTAAAATATTGTATATATATTGTATTGCAAATGGTGAAATTAATACAATGAAGAGTTGAGAGGTGCGACACCAAGGAAGGTTGGTTTTCTCTCAGTTAAGGGTTTCCAACGTAAATATGTGTGTGCTATGTGCATGAGTCATTGGTTAATTTATGTTTTTATTAAGAATTTGTATGCATTTCTTTACTTCGGAGCTCTAAAAGTTGCATGTGGTATCAGAGAATAGTTTTGTCTTCAGGGGGACACCTTTGTTGCTGAGGGTTTGGCTTGATCTTGATAGATCAAGTTTATCTTGGGTTTGTGATAAACTTGGGTTCAATTGGGAGATTTGTAGTGGTGATTCGTGTGTTGAAAGATAATGGCGAGAATTTCTAGAATCAAGATTGAGAACAATTGATCGTTGTGGATCCTCATACACGACCTACTGGTACAAATCCTACTAGTACACAAACTACTAGTACTCAATCTACTAGTTTGTCAGAACAAGATTGGGAGAAGCTAGATAGAAGAGCAAGGAGTATGATTTCCCTTTGCCTAGATGATTCGGTGTTGTTGAATTTGTCGGGAGAATATACAGCCAAGGAACTATGGAAAAAGTTGGGTAATCTGTATCATTCAAAGTCCTTGGTAAACAAGTTGTTTCTTCGGAATAAGTTGTATCATATTAGAATGGAAGATGGAGATTCTGTGACAAAGAATCTAAATGCCTTCAATACTCTGGTAAGTCAACTTGGATATGTTAATATTATGCTTTCAAAAGAAGATAAGTGTATTACTTTGTTATGTTCTTTTCCAAACTCCTGGGATAATCTGGTTGTAGCAATTGGTAGTAAAACTCAATTTGCATTAAAGTATGAGGATGTAGTTTCATCCTTGTTATTAGAAGAGATGAGGTGGAAAATCATGGATAGTCATTGCACGGATGTTTTATTTGTAAGAGGTCATCACAAATATAGGGATACAAATAAGTCTTCGGGTGGGAGATCTAAATGTATAGGTGGATATAAATCCCCAGGAAAATCTTTAAGGAAATGTTGGAAATGTGGTAAAACTAGGAATTATAAGAAATATTGTAGGTATAAGAAAGTTGATAAAGAAAATTGATGCAAGAGCATCTCCATCAACATTCAATGAGGCAAAGTGCAGGACATATCAGCATCCAGTGCGTGCATTCAAATTGGTTTTGGATTCTAAGGAGAAAGCGTCACTTTAATGTTTTGAAAATATTATAATTAAAGGCCCGTAATATTTTGAGGCATGAGCCATTGTAAACAATCCAGGATATTGTAATTTCTTTAATGCCCAAAGGATTGTACATATTTGGAGCATCGACTCATATCTATATTGTAAATGTTCATTTATTTGTAATAAGCTTAGTGGTAGAATGCTTTAATTATGATGTGAAAGCACTAGAGTAGTCAAAAAGAAGGCTCAAGAATCCCATCCATGTATAAATATATGTAATTTATGCCCAAAAGAGGTTGTTGAAGATTATTGTATTTGATGTTGAGATCATTGTGATTACTACAGAGAAACAGAGAAGCTGAGAGATGTGGGAACTCTTGTAAATGTTTTCTTGAAGGAATGTAATAGAGGATATTTACTTCACATGTCTAAGTTTTCTTATCTCTGAGTTATGTGGGTAATTTTATGTTATCTATTTTTTGTGTTTATATTCATGTGTGTGTATTTCATGGTTGAATGAATGAACCTTTGATGTTCTATAAGTTTCAATTGTTTCTTTTATGAAATCCTCATGCAAGGAGTGCATAGTGGCCATGCAAGGAGTGCGAAGGCAGATTCGATAGCTCATGAGAGATAGAGTGAATTTCGTAGAGTGAGTGCAAGGAATGCACATATACTTGTTTGAGTATAAAAATATCGAAGGATAGACCCATGCAAGAAGTTCTTAGGGCCAACACTCAGTGAAGTGTTGAGAGAGTCTCAAGGAGAGTGAGCGCAAGGAGTGCTCAGGAGATTTTTTCCAAGTCTCAATCTTGGGAGAAGTAGAGCAATGTGTGGGCCAAGGTTTGAATCACTTAGAGTGAAAAAGCTCAGGAAGAATATCGAGAGAAGGTCCTCGGAGAAAGGATTCATTTTGTTTGGAGGTTGAGTGGACGAGATCCATTCGAGAGAAACCCGAGTTTTTTACAACTGTCAGATCTAGAGATGGTGTGCGGGTGTTAACCCTTTCATTCCTTCGGACTTCACAAATTCGACAGTTTTAGGGTGTTTGTTGTGGAGGAGACAAATTTCCTGAAGTCCCGGAGTCCAAATTTAATCTGGACCATTGGTAGATGGGGGACACGTCTCCGAAGATAAATAGTTATCCAGAATTCTAGCTATCCGGTGAACCTGAAGTGTTGTTGCAAGAGTGTGAAAAAATCCTGAAGCTCTAAATCCCAGAGAAGATCCTGACCATTGGCGTCGGGGCCACGTGTCAGTAGATTGCTAGTGATTCAGGAATTTGGTAGTCCAGAAGAATGGAGGCGTAAATTGTTTTGGCTTGAGAACTCCCAAAGGCCCGAAGTCTAGAGTATATCTTGACTGTCAGTTGAGAGGGACACGTGGATCGTAGATCCATCCCTTCTCCAGTTTGACGTTCGGAGGATTTGAAGTGTTGTATCATGAAGAGCTTTGAAGCCTAGAGCCCGAAGTAATCTTAGGCTTTCAATTAAAGGTGGACATCAGCCGTCCGATTTTCCAGTTCGTAGTTCATGCATTCAGAGGTGTTGCACATTTAGACAAGGAAAACTCTTGAAGCCCGGAGTCCTATAATTTTTGTGAACCATTGATCAAGGCATGTATTGTGAGTCATTGATCCTCACCTCTTTTCGAATATTCGTGAATTCGGCATTCGGCAGGATTGTTGTGTATTTTAGTTAGAACTCCTGAATCCCATAGCTCTGAAGTGTCGGAGTTCCTACTAGTTAAAGATATTAACCCATGGTTTTGGCCCGAGGTCACATGGATTTATTCGCTTACGTGATAAGACCCTCGCGTAGAGAAAAGAGAAAAGGCATGTGGTAGAGTATTTCGAGGGTTCAACAAGAGCTCGAGAGCTAATTCATCTCCCTTAAGTGAAGGATCATAGACCAGGAGGTCATTCGAACCCCAAGAGTGGTGGGGGTTTTCATCAAGTGGTATCAGAGTGGGAATTAAGCTCTGTGTGAAAAGAGGATTTGGAACCATACTGCCAAGAAGACGTGGGGAGAGACCTGTAGTCAATGCAGCCATGGAAGAAGAAATGAGACAACTTTGTGAAAGGTTGAACGCCATGGAGACATCACAAAGAAGAGCACCTGAAGTTGGTGATGTCATTTAAACTAAAAATGAAGATGTGGAAGCAGAAGAAGTTGTAGGAGAACAAGAAACAGAGGAGCTATTGTTGAGAGTTGTTGTCAAGATGGGAACCAGAGAAAAAATAGAAGTCTCGATGTATGAAGGTAATTTAAATGTAGAAGAATTACTTGACTGGATAAGTGCTTTAGATAAGTACTTTGACTATGAGAAAATTGATGATGAGAAGAAGTTAAAGCATGCAATGACTAGATTGAAGGGACATGCAGCTTTATGGTGGGACGAGTTGCAAGATGAAAAAAGGAGGAAAGGTAAGACCAAAATCAAGAGTTGGAATAGAATGGTAGCTAATATCAAGGATAAATTCATACCCAAGGATTATCAGTTAAATATGTTCAGGAAGGTGTAGAATCTGGGATAGAAAGGTTTCTCGGTGAAAGAGTGTATCGAAGAATTTTATGAGTTGAACATAGGAGCAGGACACAGGGATAATGATTAAGAAAAATTTGTTAGGTACATTAATAGATTGAGGTATGAAAGCCAATATTAGATTAGCATGATGACAATGAGAACCATGGAATATTCTTATCAGATAGCCACGAAGGAAAAAGAAAATTTGGCAAGGAAGCAGATTCAAAGGAACAGAGGAAGAGGAATCGTTAGAGAGAAGTTCCAGAAACCCAAAGGAGAAGCTAGAAAATATAACATTTAGACTGAAAGAGGAGGCAATTATAGAGGACACTATGGAGGAAGAAATTATTTTCCCGGAGGTAGAGGAAGAGGTAGAGGACGAGAAGTGAAGTGTTGTGCCTATGGAAAAACTAGGCACATGTCTTGGGAATTTCCTAAGAAGAAGACTGTAGGAGGCAGATAAGCTCACATTTCTAAGGCGTGGAAGAAGAATGTGGAGACAAAGATGAAGGCAGAAGTAGCGAAAGAAGTAATATCACTCATGATTAGGAAATCTCTCATAAAGCCATAGAAAGAGGTATGATAACTAGGCCAGAGGAACAATTTGTTCAAAACTGCTTGTAAGACCATAGATAGGGTATGAAAGGTGATCATAGACAGTGGGAGCACTGATAACTTGGTATCCACAGAAATGGTGGAAAATATGAAGTTGGATATGACTGCACATCCGAATTCATACAAGGTGTCATGGTTGTAGAAAGGACATCAAGTCATGGTAAGTCGGAAATGTAATGTTGAGTTTAAAATAGGTGGTTATAGAGATGAATTTTTATGTGATGTCATACCTATAGATGTTTGTCATGTTCTGTTGGGAAGACCATGGAAATATGACAGGAATGTCATACATGATGGGAGGAATAATACTTATACCCTTGAGAAGAATGGGTGTAAGAATATGTTGTTTCCAATAGAAGATAAAGGAGACAAAGAGGAAGCTAGTCCTAGAATTCTTCTAATGAGTGGGAAGGAACTCTTAAAAGAAGTTAAGAAAGACCAGAAAATATAGTTTGTTGTTGTAGGTAATATGAGAGTCATTCTCACAAGCACTTCTATGAATGATTTTCTGGTAGAAGTTCAGGATTTATTGGATGAGTTTATTGACATTGTGGTGGATAAGTTACCTCACTCTTTACTGCCCGTCACGAGTATCAGTCACCATATTGACCTTATTCTGGGAGCAAGTTTGTCGAACAAAGAAGCATACAGACTAAGTCCAATATTTTTTGGATAAAGGTTTGATCAGGGAAAGTTTGAGCATGTGTTCAGTACCAACTGTGTTGAGTCCGAAGAAGGATGGAGGTTTGAGAATGTGCACATATTCTAGATCCATCAACAAGACAACCATCAAGTATAGATTTTCCTTTACCCAGAAGGGATGATTTAATGGATTTCTTGAGTGGAGCTAGTTATTTTTCCAGAATAGACTTGAAGAGTGGTTATCATCAGATAAGGAATCAAATTTTAAATACTTAGAAATTTAAATATTTTTAAAAAAATATCGCCAAACAATTTATAGTTGGCATATGAAGGATTAGTAATATTCTCCAAGGTTTCTACATTTTAAAATAAATTTCCATCCTTAAAATCATCCCTGATAAGGATGAGACATGGAGATGAACGGAAAACAAAATTCAAAACAAATGAAGGATTGTATGAGTGGCTTGTTATGTCGTTTGTCTTAACAAATGCACCAAGTACGTTTATGAGGTTGATGAATGAAGTGCTCAAATATTTTATTGGTAAGTTTGTGATTATTTATTTAGATGATGTTCTAGTTTTTAGTAAGACTGAAAAGGATAATTTAAGACATTTGAAAATGGTGTTGGGAAGGTTACAACAGGAGAAGTTGTTGGTGAATTTGAAGAAATGTTATTTTATGAAAAAAAACTTGTTTATTTGGGGTTTGTAATCTCGTCAAATGAATTGAAGGTGGATCTAGATAATGTGAGGGAAATAAGAGAATGTCCTTCTCCGAGAAGCGTGTTTGAAGTAAGGAGTTTTCATGGGTTGGCGAGTTTTTACAGGAAATTCATCAGGAATTTTGGCAGTGTTTGTGCACCCATACTGGACACCATAAAGAAGGAACATGGATATTTTAATTGGACAGAAGAATCTGAGAAGGGATTTAGAGTGTTGAAAGAAAAGATAATAGAACAACCTATTTTAGTTCTTCAATATTTTAAGAAGACTTTTCAGGTCAAATGTGATGCAAGTGGAGTATCCATTGGCGTAGTTTTAAGTCAATATAATAAGCCTATTGCTTATTTTAGTGAGAAGTTGAATGATGTTAAGAGGAACTATTCAACATATGACAAGGAATTTTATGTTGTAATTCAAGCTTTGAAAAAGTGGAGGCATTATCTTATCCCGAAGGAGTTTGTTTTGTATACTGAAAACCATGCTTTGTAGTTTATAATCAAACAAGAGAAATTGAACCATAGACATGCCAAATGGGTAGAATTCATGCAGAATTTTTCTTTTGTTATAAAGCATACTAGTGAAAGCGCTAACAAAGTTGTAGATTCTTTGAGCAGGAGATGTTTGATCTTGCAGGAATTCTAAGTGGATACTTTGGGATTTGAACACCTCAAGGAGATGTATCAAGAAGACCCAGATTTCAAGGAATCTTATGAAGCATGTGAGAACCCTTTTCTAAGAGACAGAAATTATTGGATGGATTATTTGATCGAAGACAAAATGTTATCCAACGGAATTCATTTGTGTATCTTGAAATGCTCAATGAGGGACAATTTGCTAAAGGAGAAACATAGTGGAGTATTTGTTGGACATTTTGGCCATGATAAAATGTATGCGCAATTGAGTTCTTCATAATATTGGCCAAGCATGAGGTATGATGTGAAGAAGTTCATGGACAGATGTAGAATATCCCAATATGCTAAAGGAAAGCATCAGAACACTGGATTGTATCAACCATTTTCTATTCTAGAAAGGTTGTGGGATGCTATAAGTATGGATTTTGTTCTGGGATTGTCAAGAACCCAGAGAGGGAGTGATTCAATATTTGTGGTGGTTGATAGATTTTTGAAGATGACACATTTCACACTGTGTCACAAAACCATTGATGCTACTCACAGAGAAAAATTATTTTTCAAGGAGATTGTGAGATTGCATGGGTTTCCCAGGAGTATAGTTTCAGACAGAGATACTAAATTTGTGGGACACTTTTGGAGGACCTTGTGGAAGAAGTTGGGGATAAGTTTGTCTATCAGTTCAACATATCATCCTCAGATAGATGGATAGATTGAGCTAGTGAATTGAACTTTAGGGAATTTGTTAAGGATTTTGGTCACTGAACATAACAGTCAGTGGGATCAAATTATGCCCCAAGAAGAGTTTTCATATAACGAATCAATAGGAGTACCAATAAGAGTCCATTCCAGATAGTATATAGGATGCATCCAAGAGGAATTTTAGAATAGACAGATTTGGGACGAGATGAATTCTGAAGTGCAGGAGCAGAGGACTTTGTTGCAAAAATGCAGAAGTTGCATGATCAGATAAAAGGACAGCTACATAATAGGTGCCAAAAATATAAGAACAAAGTAGACCAGAGGAGAACAGAGGTGAATTTTGAAATTGGAGATCAAGTCTTAGCACACCTGAGAAAAGAAATATTTCTGAAGGGGAAATATAACAAGTTGAAGATGAAGAAGATATGACCTTTTAATATCCTCAGAAAATTCTCGACAAATGCTTATGATATTTAACTGCCAGAGGACATTAGAATATCACCAATATTCAATGTAGAAGACTTATACCCTTACAGGATGGATGATATAGAAGGGACAAATGATCGAGAGGAGATTTAGTGGAAGTGACAGATTCCCATAGTAGATAATCCATAAATAGAGAAGATTTTCGACCCGAGGATTGCTAAAAAGACCAGGAGAAAATTTTATTATGAGTATCTGGTTAAGTGGAAATATCATCCAGCAGAAGATTACAGTTGGATAACTGAAACTGATATGTAGAAACATGGAAAGACAATGGAGGAGATCATGGACAGGAGTCCATGAATCCTTTTGTCCAAAGGAGTATGATGTAGGAGCATCACCATCAACATTCAATGAGGCCAAGTGGAGGACAGCTTAGCATCCAACGCGCGCATTCAAATTGGTTTTGGATTCCAAGGAGAGTGTGTCACTTTAATGTTTTAAAAATATTGTAATTAAAGGCCCATAAGAGTTTGAGGCATGAGCCATTGTAAACAATCCATGAGATTGTAATTTCTTTAATGCCCAAAGGATTGTACATATTTGGAGCATCGACCCACATCTATATTAGAAATGATCATTTATTTGTAATAAGATTAGCAGTAGAATGATTTAATTATGATGTGAAAGCACTGGAGAAGTCAGAAGGAAGGATCGAGAAGCCCCTCCATGTATAAATGTATGTAATCTATGCCCAAAAGAGGTTGATGAAGATTATTGTATTTTTTGTTGAGATCATTGTGATTACTGCAGAGAAAGAGAGAAGATGAGAGCTGTGGAAAATCTTGTAAATGTTTTCCTGTAGGAATATAATAGAGGAGATTTACTTCACATGTTTGAGTTTTCTTATCTTTGAGTTATTTGGGTAATGTTATGTTATCTATTTTATGTGTTTATATGCATGTGTGTGTATTTCATGGTTGAATGAATGAACCTTTGATGTTCTATAAGTTTCAATTGTTTCTCTTCTGAAATCCTCATGCAAGGAGTGCACGTTGGCCACACAAGGAGTGCGAAGGAAGAGTCGTTTATAGACTCGATAGCTCAGGAGAGATAGAGTGAATTTCGTAGAGTGAGTGCAAGGAGTGCACATATACTCGTTTGAGTATAAAAATATCAAAGGATAGACCCATGCAAGGAGTGCACAATGCCAACACTTAGTGAAGTGTTGAGAGAGTCTCAATAAGAGAAAGCGCAAGGAGCGTGCAGAAGATTTTTTCTAAGTCTCAAGCTTGAGAGAAGTAGCTCAAGGTGTGCACCAAGGTTTGAATCACTTAGAGTGAAAAATCTCGGGAAGAATAGCGAGTGAAGTTCCTTGGAGAAAGGATTCATTTTTTTTGGAGGTTGAGCGGATGAGATCTGTTCGGGAGAAGCCAGAGTTTTTCACAACCATCAGATCTAGAGAAGGTGTGCAGGTGTTAACCCTTTAAGTCCTTCAGACTTCATGAATTCGACAATTTTAGGGTGTGTGTTGTGGAGGATAAAAATTTCCTGAAGTCTCGGAGTCTGAAGTTAATCTGGACCATTGGTATACGAGGGACACGTGTCCATAGATAAATAGTTATTCGGAACTCTGGCTATCCAATGAACCTGAAGTGTTGTTTCAAGAGTGTGTAGAACTCTCGAAGCTCCAAATCCTAGAGCAAATCATGACCATTGGCATCAGGGCCACGTGTCGACAGATTGCTAGTGATTCGAGAATTCGACAGTCCAAGAGAATAGAGGAGTAAAGTGTTTTGGCTCGAGAACTCCTGAAGGCCCAAAGGCCAGAGTAGATATTCACTGTCTATTGAGAGGGAGATGTGGATTGTATATCCATCCCTTCGCCAATTTGGCGTTCGAAGGATTTGAAGTGTTGTATCGTGAAGACTACCTCCAAATCCTGAATCCCGGAGTAATCTTAGGCCATCAATTGAAGGCACACGCTAGTCGCCCGATTTTCCAGTTCATAGTTCACGCATTCGGAGGTGTTTCACATTTAGACAGGGAAAAATCTCGAAGCTCAAAGTCTGGGAATTTTCATGAACCATAGATCAATGTGTGTATTGTGAGTCGTTGATCCCCGCCTATGTTCAACTATTCGTGAATTCGGCGTCCGAGAGGATTTTTTTGTGTTGTAGTTAGAAATATCGAAGCCCGGAGATCTAAAGTTTCGTATTTCATGTTAGTTAAAGAGATTAGCCCATGGTTTTGGCCCGAGGTCACGTGGATTTATTCGCTGACATGATAATACCCTCATGCATGTAAATTTGTGTGCAGGGAAAAGAGAAAAGGCATGTGGTAGAGTATTTTGAGGGTTCAACAAGATCCCAAGATCTAATTCAACTCCCTTAAGTGAAAAATCCTAGACCGGGAGGTCGCATGAACCCTAAGAGTGGTGGGGGTTTGCATCATAAAGGGATCTGATGATATCTCTTCCACATAGGTGAAAACCTCCACATAGGCGAAAACCTCCACATAAGAAGGAGGTAATTTTTACCTAGGGTCTAGATGTAAACATGCATATTGTGATGTATGGTTGATCGAATCAGGTGCATAATTTCATATGACTTCTCACATGGATTGGTTCAGTGAATATGAAAATTCTGATGGTGGTGATGTCTTCCTAGGAGATGAATCGACATCAAAAATCATGGGATGTGGAAGGGTTAAGTTTTTGCTAAAATATGGAAGGATTAGAACTCTCCCTAGAGTTCTTCACATTCCAGATCTATCCAGGACCCTAATATATATAAGTAAGTTGGATGATGCAGGTGTGGATACTTTATTGGGAAAGGGCACTTGCAATATGGTCAGAGGAGAAATGGGATGTGGAACTCTATACAAGTTGTTGGGAAGCACTTATACTAGTGGGTGTAACGGTTCTATTGTCCCTTATCAAAGAAATAACGAAGACAAGATCCATCTTTTCCTTGGAAAGAATACCATGTTATTGAATCAAAGGCTAGGACATATTGGATAAAAGGGCCTTAGAACACTACATGTTAAAGGTATGGTTGAAGGTATGTCTAATTTAACCTCAGATTTTTATTTTTTTAAACATTTCATATATGGTAAACAGAATCGAGTAAGATTCCCATCTGGTGCTACAAGAGCAAAGGGGATCTTAGAGATGATACACAATGATGTGTTTCAACATGTGCATGTTCCATCACTAGGTAAATCTTTGTATTATGTTTCATTCATAAATTATTTCTCAAGGAAGACATGGGTTTATTTCTTTGGAATAAATATGAGGTATTTGATAAATTTAAAGAGTTTAAGGCTCTGGTAGAAAATCAGACAGAGAATAAAATAAAGGTGTTGAGGACAGATCATGGTGGAGAATTATGTGGGAATGAATTCAAATATTTTTATAAGCAAGGCAGAAGACTACTCCATACACGCCTCAATAGAATGGGGTTGCAAAAAGGATCAAGAGAACGTTGATGGAAAAAGAAAGGAACATACTCAATGGTGTCGAGTTATGACAGGAATTATGGGCAAAGGCAGTGGGTATTGCATGTTACCTGGTAAATAGTTCACCCTCATCAATATTGGTGGACAAAACTTTGCATGAGGTATGGATTGGTAATAAACCCTCTCTTGAACATCTCAAAGTGTTTGGTTGTGATGTTTATGTACATGTTTCAAAGGAAAATAGGAGTAAGTTGGATAATAAAGTTGAAAAGTGTATCTTTATTGGTTATAAAGATAGTATGAAAGGTTATAAGATTTGGATCCCATAAATTAAGAAGATTGTTTATAGTTGAGATGTTCTTTGTAGAGAGGTTAAAGATGTTCCCAAACAGTAATTCCTACCAAGGCAAGAAGAAGTTGAGAAAATAGAGTTTGAATTTGATGAAGCAAAATATGAATCAATAGAAGAAGATGAATCAGAAGAAGAAGAACCTCATACTATAGTATTGAGGAGATCAATGAAGGAAAGAAGGAAACCAGAAAGGTATAGTCCACATGATTTTCATGCTAATTTTTCTTTATCCATTACTAACAATGATCCCATAACTATCAGCGAAGCATTGAATTCAGAGGACAGTAAACTCTTGAAGAAGGCCATGGTGGAAGAGATGGATTCCTTGCATAAGAATGAGGCATGGGATCTAGTTGAGTTTCTGATTGGAAGAAAGGCCATTGGCAGAAAATGGGTGTTTAAGAAGAAGTTAAATGTAGAAGGAAAAGTGGAGAAATACAAAGCTCAATTATTAGCAAAAGGTTTTTCCTTAGTAGAGGGAATTGACTTTGGTGAAATTTTTTCTCCTGTTGTGAAGTTAACATCAATTATATTTATTTTATCTATTGTTGTTTCTTTTGATTTTGAAGTAGAACATATGGATATAAAGATATAATTCCTACATGGGGATCTGGAATAAGAAGTATGCATGAAGCAGCCAGAAGGTTTTGCAGTGAAAAGAAAGAAAGAGTTGGTCTATAAGCTAAAGAAGTCACCATATGGTCTAAAGCAATCAGCTAGGACGTGGTGCCAAAAATTTGACACATACATCCTTGGATAGGTATTTGTGAGAAGTAGGGATGATCATTGTGTATATTCCAAGAAGGTTGGTAATCACTTCATTTATGTAGTATTGTATGTCAATGAAATGTTGCTGGTATGAAATAACATGGATGTTATCAAGGAGGTGAAATCACAACTATCCTCCAAATTTTACATGAAGGATCTTGGTGATGCTAACTTCATTCTAGGAATGGATATTATAAGAGATTGTGCAAATAGGAAACTCTGGTTGAATCATAGAAAATATGTTGAGACGATATTACAGAGGTTTAATATGAAAGAAAGTAAATCGGTCAAGGTTCCTATTCCTGTAGGTGTAAAGTTATCTACAAATCAATGTTCCAATACATAGGAATAGGAAGAGGGAATGTCCCATGTTTCGTATGCTAGTGCAATTGGAATTTTGATGTATAAAATGGTATGTACTAGACCATATATTGCACATGCAGTGGGATTTTTTAGCAAGTATATGTCAAAACTAGGGAAGGAGCATTGGACAGCAGTAAATAGGGTTTTCAATTATTTGCGTGTCACTTATAGTTATGGATTGTGCTACCAAGGAAGACCAGGATTCAACAGAGTGTTGCAAATACATGGGTTTGTTGATGTATACTAGTTTGGAGATATGGATCGCAAAATATCTACAAGTGGGTATGTGTTTAACCTATTTGGAGGAGCAATCAGTCGGGTGAGTAAAAGACAGTTTGTAGTGGCACTCTCAACTACAGAAGCCAAATACATGGCCACCACTTATGCATGAAAGGAATCAGTATGGTTACAAATATTGTGTTTAGGTATTGGGCCAGTACAACAAGCAACAAGCTTAGATTGTGAGTCATAGTGTAATATCCATGGCAAAGAACCTATCTTATCATTCAAATACAATGAATATTGATGTTCAGTATCAATTTATGAGAGACATGGTTGAAGACAATAAGGTGTTGTTGGAGACGTTTGACACTTTGAAGAATGTTGCAGACTCATTAACAAATTCAGTGAGCTCCAAGAAGTTCTCCTGGTGTAGAGAAACAATGGGCATTGTTGCCCTAGATTGTTGAGTATGTAATCATGTGACCTCTTGTATGAAAAGAAAACAACACATGGGAGAGTGTTGGGTAGGTGTTATATTATTTTCATGTATGGGTGGGGGTGCGTCAAATTTGACGACTACATATGATGATCCCATCACCTAGTTCTTGCTGTTTTAGTGTTTTTCTCTATTTTTAGCAGTTTTATAAATTAATCCCGAATTAAGGGATTAGGGTTTTGGTAGTTGTGAAATACCTAAAATATTGTGTATATATTGTATTGTGAATTTTCAAATTAATACAATGAATATTTTATAGGTGCGGCACCAAGAAAGGTTGGTTTTCTCCCGATTAAGGGTTTACAGTGTAAATCTTTGTGTAATATGTGTATGAGTCATTCATTAATTTATGTTTTTATTAATAATTTGTATGCATTTCTTTACTGCAAAACACCCATGGGACCTCCTTTATATCCATCTCTCTCAGCGCCTTCACGGTCACCATCCTTGTGCTATTCCTGACCCCGGAAGACAACATGGGTGTGGTCTTGCATCAACTGAAGTGATCGACAATTGTTCACATATTGCCCCATGGATTTGCAAAATTCACAAAATGGAGTATGGTGAGTCTTCTAATATTTCTTCAGTATTAGGCAACAAGGTGGTATATGTCCCCACTATTTTCAAATATCACACCATTTCATTTTAGGCCCGGCCGAAAATGGATTTGGTGAACCCATCGCTAGATAATTTTCCAATGTAGGACATTCATCCCTGTGGTGACCTTCCAACCGACATGTAGTACACCAAACATTCTCACACACCACCTTTGCTTTTTCCATATCTTGTAATTGCATCATTGAGTTGGTAAATTGGGAGTGCACTTGTGCCAAACCTGTTAATGTTTCCCCATCTCCCGATGTATCCTCCAAACGCATTTCAATCTCCACTACCTCTCCCTCAGTAGTTACCTTATGTTGGGTAAGTGGGACTTAGATATGGGGAAGCAACCATGAAATGAACCATTCTCTATGTTGAACATCCTACATCATGAACGTCATCATGTCCAACAAGATATTGAACCGTTGGTCATAATCCCACACAGTTTTTCCCTATTGCTAGTTGATCTCCTTAATCCATGTAATGCAATGAGATTCTAACTTAGTTTTCTACAAATCCTTAATCATGTTTCTATTAATTTTTGTTAGGGAACTCATTTTTCCTAATGGTGCAGTGGTCTTGTACTCCATGTACCACATCAGGGCTCTATCCTTGAAATTGGTCTCCACCTATGCAATCTTTGATGCTTCATCTTTGATCCTCTTCATAAACAATATAGCCTCACATGTAAACCAATTTTGCTTTGCATCGTCCTTACCCATCCCATGGAACATGAATAGCCTCATAGTGGTATCCTAATTCGCCATCCCCAATCTTGGACTATGTCCTCCTAGCTGACTGCTCAGTGTTTTGGATCTCGGTATTGATACTCTTCCTTATGAAGTGTTGTTGAATTCTTCCTCTTCTTCACTCGTATCTTATTCCCTTTCTTATCCTACTCTTTCTTATACTCATATCATCATGGTATATGTTGTTCTTTCTTTTTGGTTACAAATGCGCAAGGGGGGTGATTCAAAGGGGGGGTACCTCCGTCTTCTTCCATCATTTCTTAAGAGGGAACCTAGAGAGTATCCTACCTGAAGCCATGCAAGACCATCCACTATCACTGACTCCTCTTCCCCTCCTCTTGGGGGACCTTCACCATCCTCTCCTAATTTTGTGCCTCTACTCTATGCCTCATCTTCCTCTGAATTTTCAGCATCTCACAACAGTGAAGGGGGTCATACTTTATCTTCTCGACCCCTACAACCACTATTTCAAGTATCTTCACTAGATACCCTACTCCTAATGTTGCATGTCTTCGTTGGACTATATTCATATGTGCTCCTCTCTGGCATAGCATTCTCTTCTGCACTTCCTCCTGGTGAGGTCTCCTCCCTATTCATTCTAGGTCTGACCCCTCATCTCACACCCCTTGTTATCTTCTTTCCTCTCCTCTATTTTTCTTTCCTCCTTAACTCATGTCTTCTTGTGTATCTTTCA